>CAKNWT010206547.1:523-37486 GCA_932066315.1 Andricus coriarius | reverse complement strand
CCTCACCCAGGTGCCATTCACCTTTCGGCACGGTTGTTACGCCTCCGCTTAGGGGTTGTTCCTTCGGGACCATCCCTCGACAATTGTCTGCGACTGCTTATTAATTATTGTAATTATATTCAGCAGAAACCCTTGGTACAGGGGTCCTCTATCGAAACGGCCGTGCATCGCACATGGAAATGCCCAGCTACTATATTATCTGTTCCTTACTATTTAGCCCTGGGAACTTAATAAATAAACACAATACAACACAATAAATTTCATTTTATGTCACACCGTAAAATAATCAATTCTATGTATCCCCAAGCACACGGCACTATGGATAAATGATGCAAAACTAAGTTGATAAAGTAGTAATTCGTGAGACTTTAAATGTTAAAAACAGCGATCAAACTGTTTGGCCAACCATGTTATATTATTGTTATTAGTCTTTTTTAGTATAAACAATTTAACAACATTGTATTCAATAATAGGAGTAACAATATTATCGTTATTCTAAAATTAATAAATGACCGTGAGTACATGACAATATACCTACATCTGTTACAGAATTTATTAGGATCATAATCCGTGAAAAGGACAAGAGGAGAAGTGGTAATCGAGAACAAGAATCAGCCAGGGAACTTCGTCATTTAGAGTCAGTTTTGCGCGAAACGTGACATCTCTATGTTTTGCGTCGAACGTGACTGAACGCAAGACTTTGTTCGTTCGTGCTTGAAAGCAACATTTCCATGCTTACCGTAGAGCAGACATGCCCAACTCGGGGAAATTCGCTCCGGGACCACATGTTCCGTTTCCACCACTCCTCATCCTAGAAAGCAGGAGAGGTCACAGAGTAGAGATTCTCGCACGCGTTTACCGCAACTCCCGCTCTCTAGTGGAAAGAGTGGTGGAAACGGAACATGTGGTCCCGGAGCAAATTTTTTCGAGTTGGGCATGTCTGCCGTAGAGACCAAGAACTATATACACTTCAGATTTATCCCTGATGGTCGTCTTTACGCTCCAAGCGAATCTTCTATCTCATTACGAAATATTCCTTAACGAAGAAAACCATAAACTCGCTCAGTGAAAAAAGTCCTTTCGGCTGAGACTTTCGGTCGTCGTACCATCGTGTTAACGTTCGCAAAAAACTCTCTTTAGTGAATTTGCATCCAACTTAGTTCGTGCAATTCAATTAATATGAAGACACGAAGAAGAATTTCGTCGCTGTTCTACAACGTATCAAGGATAAAATCGACCAAGCAATCTTCTCTTGCTGTTTCTGGAAGAGCAAGGTAATGTTAGTTTAAAACCCTGTATCAATTTCAACTTTTCTACTCTTTTACTATTCTTCATGTTACAATAAACTATCGGTATCTGAAATACACATAATTTATATCAAATATTAAACTGACACAATATCCATATGATTCCTACTGACAAGGCATGTACCCACAACAAATAATTAGTCAGACCTAACTCCCTGATGTAATCAGCAATACTGGTATATCATCATCATCTTTCCAAACTACCCTCGCCTTAAACTTGGGATGTGACAATATCGTACGATATTGAATACCTTAACTGATTTTTAAAGTGAAAAATAAAATAATTTTAGGAAATGAAGGTTCACTTTCCATGGGGTTTTATGAAAAAATGCTACAAAAATGCAGACAAAATTCAATATTCAGCTTTTTCACAAACAGCCCAAACGTTTTTTTTTTTTCATTTTACGCCTAAAGTACTTGGAAGGTATTCCCAAAACATAATCAGAAATAAATCTGGATGTGCAATGCCTTTTTAAGTGAAAATTTGTTTAGGCTAGGCGTGAGTTGGGACGAATGTTGCGAACTTCACATCAAACCGAGCAGGATTCCCTTTCGGACCATAAATACACCTTGTTACATGTAGCCCTATGTTAACCGATGTCTGAGGACCAGAAACCCTAGAGAAATACTTGGAACTCAGACAAGGTGGAATTGCAGGGTAGGTTTGCAAAGGAAAGGGTCCGAATAGTGGAATAACCAACTGGAAAAGATCATACTATGACAACTATGAAATGCTTCTGCTAGCTAACTCAAAACATTCCCGAAACAGCGAGGCTTCGCAGATTTTTGAGAAAATGAGGAAGCTCGCCCAGGACTCATGAAGCTTAATACAGGCAAGTTTGCCGTGAACGCAGAAGAAAGCCTGAATTACCTGATAGAAGTTCACTTTCCAGGTTTTCAGTGAAAATTCAGCGACCAGGAGGAGAACAATTGTTAATTTTATACTCCCGAAAAATGTAGCTTGGGTGACAGTGATGTGATCTGCCAACACTGTGATTGGCTGTCGATGTATAGGGGGTGATTATTCCAAGGTTGGAGTTTTGCCTTCAAAAGGAGCGATAGTCATAATATTGATAAAGAACGTTCATATGCTGGTAAAGTAGAATTATACTATACAGGGTGTCCCAGACTCAAGTGTCCGGACTTATATAGCTATATTACCATTAAAAAAATAAATAGAAAATTCCTTTTCCAAAAATTAGTTGAAGTTTTAGTTTTTGAGTTATTAAATGATTAAGCTGGACCAATCAGGAGCACGGTATAAACAGTTGTGCGTACGTGAGCGTGAGTCCAGCGCAGTATTGTTAAGCGAGGGGAGAGCAGCAGTCACCACACTTCGCTGGACTCCCGTTCACGTACGCACGGCTGTTTATACCGCGATCCTGATTGGTCCAGCTTAAACATTAATTAACTCAAAAACTAAAACTTCAACTGATTTTTGGAAAAGGAATTTTAGATTTAGTTTTTAAATTTTTATACAGCCATATAAGTCCGGACACTTGAGTCTGGGACACCCTGTATATAGGCGGCGAGAAATATCGATTGTGGGTACTGACTTTGGTTTGTTCCAGTATAACATTTAAAGGTGTTGGCCAATTTTAATGGGGGTTGTACAATACATTTGTGTATAGGGTATTTATTGGGGAATCTTAGATGAAAAGCTGTAATGAAAATGTGTGTCAGCGGGTAGCAATTTTGGAAAAAATTGTTATTTTAATATTATTCATGAAATAATTTGTAATCTTTTACAGTGATAAACTCTTTGCTTTTGAGTAAACAGTTTATTTCAAATAATTAAATACAAAATAGAATTCATAAATATCTTACTGTTTTCACTAAAAATATAATACGAATTTCTCATCTACTAAATCCATTCTTGCGCGATTGTTCCTAAATATTTCTCCATATACGAAAAAGTTCAATAATTGCGAAAGGAAAGGATTAGCCGCCAATTTATATAATAAAAAGTGCTAATTATGAAATGAGAAATATTTTGGAATTCACGTCCGGTCTCAATAACGCTGAGTAATTAGGACAGGTTATGCAGAGTTACAACATTTTTAGAAGATTTCTGAGGATTTTAATGGCCCTCAAGGTATTTTAATACATTTTCCAGGATTTCAGGAAATATTATATTTTTTATGTAATTGAATGGGTTTTTATAATATTTTAATGGATTAAAAAAAATTTATTCATAAGAATTAAGAGATTTCGTAGAATTTCAGAGATTTTCTAAAATTTCCAGATATTTCCATAGATTTTAAAGATTTTATGATATTCTTAAAGATTCCACGGAATTTTCAATTTATTTGAATAATATGAAGGGACTGAAAATAATTGAAAAGATGTTTAGGTATTTAAAAAAATTAAAAGGAATTTTCAAGAGCTTTCCAAAATTTGAAGGGATTTCAAAAGATTTAAAATACTTTAGGGTATTTTAAAAGATTCCAGGGAATTTTCAATTGATTTCAGTAACTTAATGGCATCTCAAAGGATTTTAAATATTGTAGGGTATTTTAAAAGGACCTAAGAAAAATATTTGAATCCATTTAAATTTGACTCCAAATTCAATTTCTCGTAGGTGATTTTTTTTCAGCTAGAATTAGCAACAATATTTGAAAGGCTAATATATTAAAGAAACAGAATTTTAGAGTTTAAGGACTATTTACATGTTTTCAACGGTCAACAACGCTTCAGAAAAAGAAACCCAAAAAATGGCGTATCCAATTAACAATAGGTCTCCCTGCATTAAGTTTCACAGACTCGAGCAGACCGAAAATAGGCAGATGGAAAAATAATAATTTTCCGGAAACTATGGAGAAATGTATACATTTTCTCATCTATTGCAATAACAGTCTCAATAATTTATTTCTTAAAAACGTAGTTAGCTTCCATTTAAAAAATCTGCCAGTCACGCGGGCACATTCTAATCGCTCGCTATGCGCAGGACTCGCAAGTTTGAGCGCGTCTAGGGCGCGCTTCTGTTGGATCTGGCGCTTCGCGCTCGATAATATATTTGCCTCGTACTCGGTCTTTGTACTTTGCTCACATTTGTGCATAGACCATTTAAAATTAAAAGGTAAACCATCGACAACTGTAATTTTATGATTATGAACTCTCTTTTGATAAAGCTCCTTCGGCTCTAACGAACACATTCTTATCACATAACTCGAGCTTCGCACTCGATAAATGCTTAAACGCTTAGCGTTTAAGGTAGGATGGAAGCGTTGGAACCAAAAGAGAATTATGTAAAAGTTGATCAAGAGTGCTTGACATAAACTGGTTGAACAGTGCCAAATTGCAACGTTGGGTATCTCCGGGTATTACTCGATTACCGGGGTATTCAGGTACCTGAATTTCGGTTCCTTACTCGGGTACTCAGGTATTACCCGATGTACCTGGTACGCGCCCGGGGTCCCGGGTATTCGCGTTTTGAAAAAATGCCTATAACCACGCAAAATAACAACGCGAACAAAAATTTCTTAACAAATCTACTTTATATCTTATCTCTAGTAAATAAATATGAACTTTTCATCAAAATAGTTTGAAATTGTCTTCAGAGTGTTGATAATTTGGGTAACTATATCGTCTGACAACATTTGTTAATGCTATAAACAAATTCTATAAACAAAATACACTATTAGGCTATGTATTCACATAAAAAAATTTGTTTTCCGTGAAACCACTTCAAATTGGTTTATTAATGATGTTCAATCAGAAAATTTAGTCATTCCAACATATTTGTTAATATAATAAACAAATCATATGAACAAATACACTATTTAGCCATTTATTTGTCAAAATAAATGTTGGCAAACCAGTCATAACATCTGAACTGGTTTGGGAATAAAAAAAGTAATTAGACCAATTAGCAAAAGAAATAAGGTATCTCTAATTTAGGCTCCTAGTCACACAGGAGTCAACGACAATGGAAAGATCGAACAATTAGCAAAGAGTGGCGCAGCTAATGGACACATCGGCCCAGAACCGGTGCTGGGCTTAGCGTCAAGCTGCATCGGCCTGGCGACCAAAAACTGGGTGCGGTCCAAACACTGAATACTGAGAGCACACTGAAGGGTGTCTACAGCCTAAGCCATCCTGGGCTGCAAGTACAGGAGGAAAAGAGCTAGTAAAAGCCTAAAGTTACCAAAGAAGGAGTTATGAATAATGTTTGAGATGCTCATTGGACACAAACATTTACACGATCATAAAGGCTAAACGGACAGGCTGAGATAACAGATACTTGAGGTGGCCGTTATGGAGCCAAAGGAAACAAGAACGCAAACACTGGACAATGTACTGATTATTTGAGACGTAATATAACTTACCATTTGACGAATGCGATGAAAACTTTTCCCATGAAATTGAAATGCTTGCTCGAACAAAACTTTGTCTTCCACCGTCCATTCGTCGGGAAAGGGAGTAAAATTTGCTAAATCCAGTACTGCGCGCTCCAAATTATGCTTATGCCAGAATAACATACCTAATGCCTGTTCCCCGTTATAACCATATTTTTCTTTCGCTAATATAATATATTCGTCCACTAGAAGCAAAAAAAACATAGGTCACAATGAGTTAATGTTATTTTAATTAGGTAGGCATAATCAATAGAAATATTATGAATTATGAATTACATTTATGATCAGGTATATCTGCAGTTGGTGACCAAACAAGTAAAGCTCTGTCAGGGCATTGGTCCAGCCGGCGTTCTAGAATAAAAACATAAAAGGTGACTCCCTATAACTTACATTTTTATTCGGTATGGAAGTTGACGAACCAACACCACTACTGAGTACAAAAACACTCTTAGGCGAATAGACATTTCTGTTACGCTTGAATTTGCGCTTCTGCGTGATTCTTTCGACAACGTCCTTAACACCTACAACTTTTATGCAATGAAGAAATAGAATCATAATATTTACCATTAAGAGGAATGAATTCTGGAACAATGACTTGATAATCTCGACCAACACGGATTTTTTCGGCAGGAACTACGGACAAAAAATTACATTTTTCACAGTGAAAAAATATAAGTGAGCCTTCAAATAATATGAAACATTCAAGTTTGGTAAGAATTACACTATTTTTCCAAATTTGTGTACGCCATATTAGATCCGAACCCCAAGCTTGAGAATATCCACATTTCTAACAATTTTAATAGGATAAAATATTTCTCATTTACGTCCCAATCACTAATTATTTATAAACGATTTGTAAATAGATCAATTAATAAGCTTTGTATTTACATTTTAGTTAAAATATATACTGCTGTTTTTCGACAATAATACAAATTGATCCGAGAAGAGGTCGGCAAACGACCTAAGGCTAAGGCTTAAATTTTAAAATAATACATATTTTTTTAGTAAATTTTATTACACGTTACAATTTATTTTTACTTGTTACTTTTGTTCTAAATGAATAAAGATTTATTATCATACTATATATTCTATTTACTTATGTTTATAATTTTATAAATATAATAATACTTATTATATTTTTCCAGGATGTCAAGCGAAATTTCGTTTTCAAATTCCCGGGAAATTCTCGGATTTCCTGAGTCGAAATTAACGTTTTTTTTTTCGATTTTTTCTCGTGATATATGTGTTTCAATTTCGCACCTCATTATTAGTTTAAAAAAAGTAATACAATTTATTAGAAAAATTTACAAAATTAATATCGTTTTATCAGGAAATGAAAACTTAAAATAGTGTATCATCTGTACCATAAAAATAAGACATGTATTACTTCTCAACTAAAATTTAAAACCAGGTAGGACTAATGTTTGAAGGCATGTAAAATATAAAAATTGTGCTGATTTTTCCTTGAATTATGCCAAGGTTTGAACTTGGAAGAAATAAGTTTTAAACAATCAAATATTGCTTATACTTAGACAATGGATTTATAAACGATTTTACAATTTAAAACTATAATGACTTATTTGTTCTAAGTTCAGATCTTGGCATAATCAAAGGAAAAATCAGCACAGTTTTTTTTAAACATTGATTATATTCGATGGAATATAAGCCGAAGAAAATCTAATTAGTTACACTTTTTTCGCAATATTTCTGAACGAGTGGTGAAAAATATTTTAATCTAGTTTTATACGCATATATTTGATGCAGAAATGTTATATCTTTTACCCTACTTTGAGCAATAAAATGTAATGTTTTATTATAAAAATTAGGCGATTAATTATTGAACTTGTGAAAACATGTTTTGAGATGACATATTCGCTTTTCAAAATAACCACTCAAAACAAAAAATACAAAAAGGATAATATTTAAAAAAAATTAATTGTAAAAACTTACACCATATATGCGTTGATTAAAAATGGCATATTACACGATATTTACACGAATATTAAACGAATAAAAAGTAAAATTTGAAGAAAAAAAACTTCTAATTAAAAATTTTTCAGAACAAATCAACTTTAAAGTTCACAAAAACATGAAAAAAATTTAGTGGAAAAATTCATTTTTTCGCCGATTTTGAATTTTGAATTTTTTGCCTATGATCAAATATTCTTTCATTATAAATCAAATGTTCAAAACTAAACAATTTGAAACTGAATTCTTTCGGATAGAAAGCCCTGAATCGTTAAAATTTCAGAGTGCTAAATGTAAACTTTGAAGGTTAGAAATTTAATTGTTTCATTTTGTTGAATTATTAATTTGTAAGTGAAATTTTTTAATTTTGATGTACAAATAACAATTTAAACATTGATTTCGAACGATTGAAATTAAAATAAATAAACTTTGAGTTGCAAGAGTGTTTAATTTTAAACGATAAATTCAAAAATGTTTCATTTTTAACTCTCTGGTCTACGCCATTCTTCGTCGCCCACGTTGAAGTACATCCGGGTCACCAGTGACCCAGAAAGTTTTATCCTATATAAAGATGGTTCAAGTTTGTTCTTTTTTTATTATATATGGTAAAATGAAATCGTCAGAATGTCCACTAAAAGAATATTCAAGTTAGAACATGATACGGTTAACCTGGAAAAATTCATTACGAAAAGAAGACGAGAAGACGCGCAAAATTACTTTTTTTGCCTTTTTAATGATATTTATGTTATTTTTTATGTAAATAAAAAAACTCGGTGTATTGCATGATCTGAACACTTCACTCTACAAGAATATATACACGGTTTTCATTAGATCTCCAACAAGTACAGTAAACTTCCGAATATTTTAAGGTCCTTGACACGTACCCGACCAAATATTTTAAAGCTGGAGGGGGCCCCACCCTTACCGCGATTTGGTAGTTTATTTTTATCCACGACGATCATTGGCTGCCCCGTTCTTGTATCGATGCGCCGCCGGTGGCTACTTTTTCAAGCGAAAAGCGCGGGTGATTTGAAATCAGTAATAAATACTATGAATAATAATACAAATAAACACACCCGGTATTCCAGGATCTGCTGGACCATGCAGTTTCTCAGCGCGTAGGGCGAGAGACGGTTGCGACTTCGGAAGGACCGAGTGCGCGAATACTCTGTCGAGTACATATATTAGGCAATATTATGGAAACGGTTCAGGCGAGTGGATATCCGGCTTAATGCGCAGTTGAAAAAGTCGCGGTCCGCTAGTCTGCATGCGTGCATGCGTGTTTTGCAAATGTTTTTGTTGGCGTACGACAATTTGCCAACTAAAAATCAATATTATAGAATCAAAAAGTGACGAAAATATTTTGCGGAGTAGTGAGTTTTGTGGCATGATGTCAATAGGTGGAAATGTCAGCCGTCAGGGTGATTAGTACATGGTACTGCAACTGCATACGACTCTTTGGAGAAAATCTCCGAAATGTAAAGGTACCTTATAAAGGTCTCGATAGTAATATTTTTTAAATGTTTTAAGTGTTTCGCGAAATACAATAAACTATACGAAATTTGAGGTGAAAGTACCAATGAAGTGAAAAAATACTCAGTTTAAACCAACGAGGGCGCTCTTCAGGCCTCTTTTTTTTACTGACCATTCACTGACGCGGAGGAGAGTGTACAGGGACTTTGGTGGGAGATGACGAAACCGCGCAATTTAAAATAAGTGCGTGTAGGGGGTTTAAAATATGTGAACTTTAAAATAAGCGGTCTTTAAAATATACGGAAGTTTACTGTATATTTATTTCAGAGTATGAAAGTAGAATTTGACGAAAATGTAAAAAATTATATTTTTTTGAAGGGTAAGGTATTTGAAGGGTAAGGTATGGAATTACAATCCGTAAAAAAAATTACAAGTTAGAAGATATTTCATTAACCCTCCCCTTGTCTACACCTGGGTCACTGTTTACTCAAGCGATCCGTATAAGTAGCTTTTCTGCCCAGGGACAGTTTTGGGTGAGGGGAGTACTATGTTGAAAATTAGGAAAAAATAGGGGAAAAATAGTTCGCACAGCACTATTTTAAATCAAAAAATATCCACAACCTATAAATTGTAATTTCAACTCAATTTCTACACCTGGGTCATAGGTGACTCGAAAAAAAAGTTTTGAGCGCGTCACTCGTAAGCCAAGGCCCAACTAAGGACGCCACTATACCAATCAGGTACAGGGCCAGCGCGTTATAGGGTGCAATATGTGCGGGGCACATGGGCGGCCAAGCTTGTTTCTTAGTAGGGGGCGGCCAAACTGCACTGAATATAAACGGCACCAACCCGGTAAGAAGGTTTGCACTGGAAAGTATTCGAAAATATACTGTTCAATATTGACGTGACAACGATTGAGTCCTTTTCGATACTGTTTTTGTCCTCGCGTTTTGAATCCCCATAACAGTAGAAGTTATTTCTTAAACTGAATCCCTTTCTGTACCTGGTGGCGACAACATTTTTCTGCATACTTTCGGATACCCCAAATCGACCATGAAATAGAACATTTTTAATCCCTTTTTGACTTACACATTTCACGGTTCTTACTTACTGTTTTTTGGATAATAATGAGGTTTAAATCATTTAAAAAGAAGGTATTAGTCATGTTACGTTGTCAAGATTGGTTGCTACATAGGTAGCTGTGATGAAAACTAATTTTTTTAAATTGTTTTCATGATTTTATATGTTTTTAATTGATCACATTTGAATAAAACGAGAGTTTTGTGATAAGGTGATGTATTGTTATGCATAAGCCTACTGGCTTTTGCCAATTTTATGCTTCTGAAGCGCCTTCTAATAGTTCTAATGCGTTGAACGAAAATGATGTTTTTAATTTATATCAGGTTATGTTTGACAGCTGCGATCGGTTTTGAAAGGGATTGGAATCTAAATAGTTTCGCTGCCAAATTAGGAATTGGAAAAAGAAGGGCAGAAACGGCATTCATAAGTATTGAAGTTTTTAATACCTTTGAATGCAAGCCTTCTTACCGGGAACAAGGCTTTGGTCGTTAACAGGCGACTAATCTCTTTAGTCTTAACGCAATAAAGTTTCTAAGTGAGCCTTTGCTCGTGTCTTTGTCTTCTGGGATTTTCCCTTCGATTTTTACTGAATTTTCATCTGAAGCCCATTTCTTTCTAGTAATAAATTATTTCAAGGTTCAGGAATATTTGAGGTCCTTTAAAAATGTATCCATAATCTTCCAGCAGGAAGTATTTCTTGGACATATAATTGCTGCGAATTTGCGAAATCGAAAGTAGACTAGGTTAAATAACTATTCTTTTAATTGTTTTACTCAAAAAATCTTTGAATACCGAAATATGTATAATTGTATGAGCACTCCTCGACGAACTCTGAAAAATGTTTAATTAAATCAAAGCACAGTTTTGTTGCATCAAATAAATAAATGCATTGCTATACAGTTAACTAAAGTTTGGAGACATTTTTCGCCGCCCTTGCCATATTTGGTGTCCTGGAACGAAACCGTCTTAAAATTATTTTGAATTTTTACTCAAACATGTTTCAAGGGCCATGATTTTAAATTAAATTACATGAAATATACGTTTTTTATATTTTTCCATACACCATATACACACCGTATACGAAATTTTTTTAGAAATTCGAAAAAAAAATTTATGAATGGAAATGGTTTTATTCTATTTATATTATTATTCTAGGAGACCTTTTTTCGCCACCCTTGCTATATTTGGTGTCCTGGGACGGAACCGTGATAACAATCATTTTGAATTTTCACCCAAACATGTTTCAAATACCATGCTTTTTAATTAAATTACATGGAAGTTACATTTTTAAAATTTCTCCTTACACAACTCTTTCCGGGACACGCCCACTATCAGTTACAGAACTTCTTTATTTTAAACTGTTTTTATATCTAACAAATTTTTAGAAACAATGTATGTTAAAAATCGAATTCGAAAATTCGATTTTTTGAATATAATTCATCATTTATATGTAGCTGTATTACGATCGCTTATCTTGAGATTCATGTGATCCTCACATAAATCTCCCGGAATCTATTAAAATTCTTGAAGATTTAAGTAAGTTTTTCACTGAAAAAGGAACTGACTAAGCTTACAAAGAATATCTAACTGAAGCTACACATTTTAAAAACCTGATGGGTATGCGAAAAGGAGCAGATGATCCCGAGAAAAGCTTTAAAGTTGATTTTTACTTCATAATATTAGACTTAATAATCATGTCCTTGCAAGAGCGGTTTGAGTTCATTAAACAATTCGAAAATATTTTCGGTTTTGTATTTAACAGCACTACCCTTCTAAAGATGCATAAGTTAGACTTTCTTAAATAGTGCAAGAATTTACAAGAAAATCTTACAAATAAAGATGAAAAGCGCTCAGATATATTAGGCGTGGATTTTTATGATGAACTTATTGCGTTAAGAACTTACATCAAGTAAAACATGAGTGCAAATGAAATTTCGACGTTCATACTAAAAGAAAACTTGCATTTCGTGTTTCCAAACACGTTCATAACATACCGAATTGTATAAACTTTGCGTATGATAATTATAATGTAAATAATATTAATACTGTTTCAATAAAAATAGAGCATACGTATGTAAAAAATGTCTTTTCTTCTTGTTTTTTTTTTTTTTAAGAAAAGGGGAAGGGGGGGCGGAAATGTTTGTTTGCACACGGGCTGCCAAATGCATAGCGCCGGCCCTGATCAGGTAGACCCATTTGTCTCCTAATTTTCAGCATAGCGCTCCCCTCCCCCCAAACTGTTTAGCCACAAATCTTTCAACTGTTTAATTTATAAGAGTTTAAAATTACAAATTTCGTAGTTTAACGTCATTTAATTAAGAAATGTTCAATTGAGTAATGTTGTGAGCTTCATTTTATTCGTGTAAATTATTAAGCATTTAAATTTAAAAAAATTGTAAGCTTCAATTTTAAGAGTTCAAAATTCAAAAGATTCAAATTCAAAACTTAGGACCATAATATGATCGTAAATTTAATTGAAAAAAAATGTTTTTCCAAATGCTGTGTTTATGAATAACAAACTTACCGACAAAAAATAGTAGAACTTACGCAGAATAAAACAGCATTCGAATGCTCGCATTTGTATATAAATTTATTGCCTGTGCCATGTCTTGGTTAGTAAATTTCGAAGATTTCCCAGCTTCTGATTGGCTCGTAATATCGTAATAAATCGAATACGTTCAAGTCGTCACACGCTTTTGCCATACATCGTACAATTTAATAATAATTTTACGCAGAAAATAAAAATTCATGTTTAAATTTAAGACCACAGATTTCCCGGATTTGCTCAAGAATTTCCGGTATATTCCGGTATTTTTCAAGGTGCACAAAATTCCCGGAAAATTCACGGATATCCGGGATTTCTCAAGTCACTAGACATCCTGTTTTTCATATATAAATTTCCAGAAGAAAATCGAACTAAAAAAAAATATTCCAGCAGGAGGGTCTAAATACCCAAGTTTTCTTCATTGTTCTTATTTTATAACCACTGATATAAAAAAAAATAAAACAATGCCATACACAATTTTAGTTTTTGTGTCAATCCTTCATTCCAAGAGTTTAAATTTAAGCATTCCCCGAAAAAATCGGACTAAAAGATAAGCTTCTAGCATAAGGATCTAAAAAAAATTTCATCATTGTTCCTCATTGTTAAGGAAGAGTTACTAGAGATTGTTCGATTAAAGGGGAAAACCACTGGATTAGATATTTACCTTGGTTTAAAAAATTCAATTTTAGCTCACGATATGCCACTGAAAAAGCTGGTTGCCATAACGACAGATAGTACTCCGTCAATGACGGGGCGAATAACAGGGTTCATGGGACAATGTTTGCAAGACGCAGATATTCCGCATGTTTATCATTCCATTGCATAATATACCAAGAGGTATTAAGCGGAAAACTTTAAATATAAAGATAGTCTCTTTGAAGTCGTGAAAAAAAATTATTTGTGACACAAGTGCGCAAAATAGATGATTGTGTGCGATTGTGAATTGTACAGTATAAGCCGGAGGCTCGAAGCATGAGTCGGTGGTTAGCGCACGAGCGAAGCGAGTGCGAAATCTTAGACGAGTGCTTCGAGCCACAGGCTAATGATGCAATCACACGAGTTAGCAATCACCTATGCGCACGTGTATCACACGCTGTTTTTTACAACGCCGATCCGAAAAAGTTGTGTTACGAGGAGTTAAAGAAAAATAATAATTTCATATTGCATAGAGTGGAGTTCAGACCCCCCCCCCTCCCCCGCATGCTGCTCCCAAAAAGCAAAAATTAGTCAAAACAGGCGCCCAGTGCCTACAAGGAAAGAATTCGTGGCCTATGAAGGGCATGTGATACTTAAAAAATTATCGATTTTAGCCGTGTTAGGTTCCCCCGGCTTTTTTCCTCGATGGAATTCAAAAAGAAGATCGACTGATTGATAAGCATTATTCAACGCACAACATTCACGGAGGAGGAATTCAAAACCTTTCAACAGACGATTGAACAGCATACAATTATCATGTCTACTGAAGTTGGGAATCGGTATACTGAAATTCTCAAACAATTAACAGAAGATTTTGAAGCAAGAATTTAAAGATTTTTATGTCATAAAACCCATTTTCAATTACTTAACAAACCGGTTAATGGACTTACAAGTGCCTTATATGGAAGAATTGCCCGCTCAAATGTCGAAGCTTTTTCGTACCGATGCTTCGTACGACTAGAGCGAAGTGTGAAGATTTCTGGAGGCACCTGGAATTTTCCAAATATCCTAACTTGATCACCGTGTTTTAGAGGATACTGTTCATATATGGAACTATTTGCCGCTGCGAATCCATGTTTTCTCTCATGAACAACATCAAATCTGAGACCAGAACAAACATACCTGGCAGAAATTGTAAGGATGTAATGCGGCTTGGAATTAAAAATTACACTCTTGCCGTTGATGCAGTTGGGGGGGGGGGGGCCCAATACGTGCATATTCTATAATGCACTAAATCTTTATCACTCACCACAATCACAGACATAAACCGAAACAAAACGGCCCTGTTTAGGGCCCCAAATATTGTTTACGAGTGCTCACTCATGTTAATCAACCATGAACATGCTATGACGGCAAAAAAAAGATCTACCTTCCCCTTACTCCTACGCCACTTTTTCTTTAGGGTTAATTACTTTTAAATTAATTAAAAAATTTAACTAATTTAAAGGTAATTAATTTGTACTTAATTAGTTTGTAATTTCTTTCTTTACCCTGCAATTCCGCTTTGGGTTGAATTTCATAACTATTTAAAAAATGTTTATTTTATTGTTGCTTTGCGTCGCGACACTTGGAACTTGTTCCGTTACAAGTTCTGTGGGTGGATTTTGAGGATTATTGTATATTATTATAGGGTTGAAAACATAACTTGGAGCTTTCTAAAGGTGAACTGTGTAGCAATTTCAATTAAAAAATTTTACAATTGTTTTACATAGATACACCTTGGAATTGTTTCTTTAGAAGTACTAGGAGTGGATTTTGGATGTTCTTAAATATTATTATGGGGTTGGAAACATATTCTGGAGTTTTCTGAAGGTGAACAGTGTGAAACAGAACAGTAAATCACAGAATAGTTTCAATAGCTTAGTCTCTAACAACGAGATCTTGTCTACCGAAGTTGAAGAACAGATGTCCAACTTTATATCTTCGAAAACACCAGTTTTTGCACTGCCTCCACCACCTCCTGATGTCGATGTAAATATTTTAAGAGTCCTCTTGATGCCAGCGTCCACATGTTTGGATCTATCAACGAGAAACTGGGAGAATGCAGAGTGGACAGCCTCCACGATGAAACTGCTTCTTGCTCACAAAAAATCGACTTCCTAAATGAGGAGACTACCTACCTCTCATCTCTATTAAAAGTTCATGGATAATATAATTACATGCAAAATCGATTAAAGGGTCTAGAGGAAAGAGTGAAGAAATATCAGCAAGCCCCTGTGAACGTCTTCGCAAAGAAAAATATCGAGCTGATTGCTAAATGTGACTTTTGCACACGTAAAGTTAGTAAGCTCACAATAAATTCCGCTAATGTAGTGAATGTTTTCCGAATTGGCCATGGGACTCCGGAAAGGCCTAAATCAGTACTTGTTCGATTTGCGGGCCGAGTAGTAGGCGGCCAGATCTTGTCAGTCAAGATATATTTTGGAGTCCTTAAGCCTAGTGCGATTGACTTAACCTTTGGAGATTCTATGATGTAGCTGAACTACAATCATCCACCCGAGACTTACTCTCTCTACAAGGAAACTCGCGCTTGGCTAAATCATTCAAATGTACCAGCAAAAAATCTGCCTGCCGAGCGGGCACATTCTCATCGCGCGCCGTGCACACGGCCCGCAAGTTTGAGCGCGCCTAGGGCGCGCAACTTTTGGATCTCGCGCTCGAGAACTTTTGTCTTTTCATTTTTTTTTCTCTTGTGTCGTTTGTCGAAAAATTTAATTCTTTTATTGTTAATGTTATTTTGCACGATTAAAACAAAAACTACGCAGCTAAAAACTACAGCTTGATACGCGTTTCGACTTTCTCTGGCTTTTTACTCAAGTATTCCTCTCCAATGTGTTTTTTAACACTGAACTTGTAGTGCGTTGGACAATCTACTCCTCGAGTGATCTGCAGTGCTTTTTTTCGGTCTTTTTGTCGTTTGTATGGGATGAAAAACGACTTTCAGAGTTTTCCTAACCTCAAAGTGTCACGCTGTGAACTGTTCTAATGTTGGTTACTTTTTCGCGTTTTTTTGCACAGATTTGCTTTTCGTGTCTTCGACTTAAAGCCTGCCTCACCATACCGACACATTCACTTACCGACGAGCATCACACAGTGTTTACAAACACAATCTTTTTGGCTAATGCTTTAATCTTTAAGGTATTCACGATGAGTACCCAAGATATATCTTCTGGTGATCCTAGATTAACGGTACCTCCGTCTCAAGACGAAAATTTTATATGTGTGGTATGCAAAGACTAAGTGGTCAAAGATATCAAGTATTTTGCCCGGGTTGCCAAGCCCCCTATCATCCAGGTTGCGTTAGAAAAACTAAGTTGATCCCAGATTTCGGCAACAAAAAATGCTGTGCCCCCCCTCCCTCCTCCTCTCCAGGCCCCTTGATCTGCAGCATTTAATTCGTGCCGAATTCGCTACCATGAAAGAATCAATGTCAGCTGATTTGGGGAATGTAAACAAAGCTGTGTCTAACTTATCGAAGGATCTTAAAGCCTTTAACACTAGGGTCTCAGATGGCGAATCCAACTATCCCGGAAACACAACAAGGATCGAAGATCTTGTGGTTAAAGTCGTTGAACTTCAGGGTCAGGACCACTCTGAACCGACGCAAGGGCTATCTTCGAATATCCTCGGTGAGTTTGAATACCGTATGAAACGCAAAAATAATTTGATCATTTTTGGCCTCCCACAAGCTGCGCCTGTCCTCACAACACAAGAGTGATTCCCCTCAAGCTCAAGATAATTTAACTATCTTCAAAATGTTCCAATCCTTCCTCTCCGATAAGATTGTTTTGGATGAGTTTAAAACCTGGCGTATCGGGAAATTTGCCTAGACAATTCCAAGGCCCAGACCTGTCAAAGTGATTTTCACAACTCAACAGTCTGCTCTGCAAGTTAGGAAGGCTTTCGTGGATGCGAGACTATCCCAGAAAATACCAGCTCAATTGAAGGACTCAAGTGTCTCAATCAACCGGACACAATTACAACAAGAAGAATACAGACGGGCCAAAAAGGAACTAGACGCCAGAATCAGTACCGGCGAAAAGAATCTACGTATCCAAAATCGCCGAGGCATTCCAACGGTCGTCAGGGTTACCCCGACCCGTACAAACGCCAACCCATGACAGCAGAACATTTAAATCAGGTAAAATTGTCTGTTTTTACCAGAACAGTCGTGGCCTTAATAGTAAGTTTAGCGTAGTTCACAATTTCCCCGATATTAATCACTACGACCTCATTATTGTCACTGAGTCTTGGTTGAAACCTACCATCCCGGACCATACTGTTTTTTATGGCAATATTTTTAATGTTTTTAGGGATGACCATATTAGCCAAGAGGGGGTGGAGTGCTTGTAGGGGTGCAACCATATTTACATGCTACTAATATTAACCTAGCACACTGTTACATAACAAAACTAACAATTATTAAAACATTGGGAGTTTCGGTTTTTTTCTGTTGTGACCTACCCAGCAACCTACCCCATTCCCACCTCGACTATCCAACACCTTACTCATTGGCGGAGCCAATCGGGAGCCAGGGGGCTGAGGTGGGAACTGACGGAGTCCCACTAACAACTTGGCACGGATTCTGGGAGTTCATCCAAGGACTACCGAAGATAAGCATGATCCCAGAATCTTGAGGAAAAGACCATGAGGATTTAGCAATCTTTCTCTGAGACTAATAAAAGAGCCCTCCAATGGTGGGAGGACTACAAGGGTTTTTCGTTCCCGTGGGGCCAATTATGGACCTACTCGTTCGCCAATATGACTCGCCGACCATCCGAGGCCGGCTCCAGGCCCAACTCTACTCCGTCCGACAAACGGACAAGGAGTCTGTGGCCGTTTTCTTACACCAGAAGAGGCTGCTTTATAAAAGACTTCACCTTGATGCCACCAAACATAACCTTGTAATTGCCCTGATGGAACTCATTCGACCAGGCATCCGACGGGGCATCAGAGCCGTCGAATCTGAGCACGAAGAAAGAGAATGGGATAAGACTGCTCCTCGGAAGGAGGACAGAAAAAAGTTTCAAAGGAGGAAAACTCCAGGCATTAAACCCGGAGCCAATGCCAAGTGGTGGCATTGCCCGGGCTATCACCTGCATAGAGACTGCAAAATCTACCAAAAGAGGCATGCTGAACGCAACTACCTTCCACCGCGAATCATTCCTCCTCCCCCACACCCGGCTTACAGTAGCGAGTCGGGCATCTGCTTCCTCGGAGTACCCACGACGACCATGAGTCAGAGGTGATCCAAATGGCACCTCTATCATGGGACTACCCTCACTCGAAGGGTTCTCATCTACGTTCCTGGAGAAACAAATTTTAAAGTTACGACACAAAACCATGTAGATCCCAAACCTTTCTGTTAAGACACTAAAGGGGCAAACCCTAAGACCCCCAGGTGCCACTAAGCCTGCGCAATCAGCTATCCTAGTTGCTTCTGACACTCGCCGTGTCGGGTTGGCAACTCTATCAATGGGAAAGGGCTCTTCACTGACGGAAGAGAAACTACCCTTCGAAGCAGGGTGCAAATCGTAAGAAGGGACCACAGCCTTCCTGGGCAGGAAGGGCATTAGGAGACGTCAGCCGCATCCTGCTCACACTACCAGCTTCGACTGCGAAATCTACAGACAAGCTGCCCACAGTGAGCTAGTCGTAAGAGCGTAAATAATTAGATTAATGAATTTTTGTTGGTTCTGAATATCCGTACATATTCTCTTTTAAGTAAAAAGGAGGAACAAGTAATTAAGTGTTTAAAACCTCACATACTGACTCTCTAGTTTTAGTTATTAAGGTAATCTATATTTAAGTAAGATTAAGTAAAAATCTAAATAATTGAGATTAGACTCGACATTACGTCGATAGTTAGTTTTAAGGTTAAGGGATTGCGAGCTGTAACTTTGGGGGACAACAGCCTCCAGGAATTGTTACACAACAAAACTACCAATTATTTAATCAATGGGAGTTTCGGTTTTTTGTGTAGCTTCCCCAAAGAATGACGGCTCTCAGTCCTTCCCTTTCGATAATCGGTTTTAGCGTATTTGAATATTCGCCCATTCCGCTCCCCCCTCCCTGTTAGTATTAAGGTACGCCACTCGTGGCGTGACGAACGGGCCCCGGGACGAGGTCCAGTCCCGCGGTCAGTTCGTCAGTTGATCTACGACCAGTACCCAGCGAGCATCTCGCTCTGCCGGTAGCACCGGCCATCGAGGTTTATGTTCTCCGGTTCGCGGAAGGCCTCACCGCTTAGTGCCTTCTTTCATTCATGGTTTCAAAAATCGCTCTCCTTATAAGTGTATTTCTCCCTCGTTTGGGGCAAAATTTATCTTTCATTATTCGAAATCTTTAGGTTCCTTTAACCAAATAAAGTGACGTTGAAACATTAGAGACGCCGAGTGTCAGGTTTGTGAAATCCTACCCTTGAAATTCGCCGTGTTCGACCATCGGAACTCCGACCCTTAATTCTCCCAAACAGTTCAGACTCCTGAAGATTCTTGAAGACCTCTTGCGGTGTAATGAGTGAAGAATCATGACGTCCCCAGATCTGGACCAGCTCTCTTCGGAACCGACGATAGTAAGTAGCCGTGGATCTTTAACTAAGTGAACAGGCCCCCCCCCCCCCCCTGGGGGGGGGCGGGGGAGGTCGGGGAGGGCGACAAACAACAACTCCCATCCCACTCGCGGTCCTCATGTGGGATCAGATAACTAACGTGGCAGTAAGAGCGTGAACTTCCTTCCCTTTGTTGTATCTGATTCATTTAGGTATTTCTTTTTATCTACTATATCAACACATTCGTGAACTTAATAATAATATTAACATCGTAGGCCTCAAAGTAATAAAAAAATCTGTCCCGCTAATTTTACTCACAATCTATTGTCCACCCGATGTTACATCTTTGCGGTTCTCAAATTTTCTTGACAACATACCTACAAGACCTCCATGACCTTCAATGCCCTAACATAGAGATTATTGGGGATTTTAACGCTCCCCACTTCATTTATTTCACACTTGGCAACTTGAATGATAAAAAATCTGGTCTGTTTCTCAATATTATAAAGTTTTTCGATCTGGTGCAAAGAAATGCAGTCTTAAATAAAAATAATCAATGTTTGGACCTTACTTTCACAAATTTTCAATGTCATGTATCTATGGCTATTATACCATTAGTCCCGGAAGATGCTTACCATCCCGCTTTATCACTCTATACTACCCTTAAACCTAGGTACTGTTTAAGGTTTGCTAATGCTGTCCCTGAACCGCTAATATTGACTAGTCTTTCTTAAACCTTACTGATGATGTAGAGGAGATATACTCTGCATTTACTGATGTTTTATTCCAGCTCATCAGTGAATGTGTTCCCAGCTTTAAATTTAAGATCTTACGAGATGAAAAATATCCACCTTGGTTCTCCCAATCTCATATAAATCATATATCTATCAAAGACAACCTCTTGAAAAGGAATCAGCATGGGGACCAGACTTATTACATAGATAATATAAAACTTGTCTCGGATAACATTAGCAAAACAATAAAAAGAGAACACCTCCGATACATCAGTGGCATTGAGAAGGACATAAAAGTCAACCCAAAATCTTTCTGCAAATTTATAAACAATAACAAATCTAGCACCAGACAATCAGTCTATGTATTGCGGTCTGACAACCTTGAGCGAACCACTGTCGATTGCGAATGCGTTTTCTAGTGCGTTTCAAGTCTCCGATGCACTTGAGGCAACCCCGTACGGCAGGTGTTGATCAAATCCCTAGTTTTGTTGTTAAAGATTGCACCTCTGTGTTATCCGAACCGCTGACTATTATTTTTAATATCGCCCTCAAAACAGGGTTGTTTCCAGTAGCCTGGAAGACCGCCAAGATCGTTCCTGTCTTTAAAGCTGGTGACAAGTCCAAGATAGCTAATTACCGTACTGTGGCCATAATTTCTAACTTATCAAAAGTTTTTAAGTTTTAAATAGCAGCTTTAATTCATGCAGCAATTAAACCCATTCTCACTGATGAACAACATGGGTGTGTTCAAAAGAGGTTTACGATCACCAAACTTATGTGTTTCACACAATATCACAATATCAAAAGCCATCGACAGAATCGATCACACAATTCTTAAATCAAGAATGCATAATATTGATATCCCTAGTAATGTAACGCAGTCACTGACTAATTATTTATTAAATAGGTCTAACCGTGTACTGCAACAAGGTTTCTCATCAAAAACTTTTTACTCCACGTCAGGGCTTCCTTCAGGCTCGGTTCTTGGTTCGCCGATTTTTAATATTTATGTGAACGACATCGAATCGATCATAAAATCTAATATTCTTAAATATGCAGATGATGTGAAACTTTTGAGAAGTATAACGAGTCAAATAGACTACGATGTACTTCAGTCCGATCTTGATGTCCTCTTCCAGTGTGTAATGAAAATAAATGGCCTTTAAATATGAAAAAATGCTGCGTCATGACTTTTTCAAGGTCAGACAGCCCAGTTTTTCATGATTACAAGATTGACATTACCCAGTTGGAAAGGGTTTTCTCCATCCCTGACCTTGGTCTATTATACGACCCTAAAATTCTTTCTACAGATCAGATTCAAGCAATGTTATCATCTGCCTCGAGGGCGCTTGGGTTTATAATTCGGTCTACCAAACATTTTAGTGACATTTTCGCTATTACTATGCTTTACAATGCTATGGTAAGATCAAGGCTCGAATATTACTCTATAATCTGGAACCCGATACATGCAAAATACGTCACTTAAGTTAAAAATGTTCAAAAAAGGTTAATTAAATATTGTAACCCCTGTTGGCCATGTGTGAAGGGGTTACCGAGTCGTACCCGAAATAAGGCGGAACCCCACGAGGGGTCCCGAAGCCCGCGACGATAGCGAGTCCCGTCGCAATCAGTTTGTGCTCGTACTCTCGTCCGATTACCCGTTGTCGCTTGTTCGGGGTTTTGTGAGGTTTCCGACCTTTCATGGATTGCTCCTTATCGCAGCCAAGCTGTCTCGCCGCTTCACTAGGTTTCCCAGCAGTTCCACCGTGATCCTTATTAGGACCACCTTTTCACCCCAGGGACACCCGGTCATCTTCACCGATCACCGGCAACGTGCCGGAAGAGCTCCTAGCCTGTAAGTAGCAATCAATGTATTGCCTCGGACCGAACGACTTTTATTTGTGTTCAATCCCTTTCGCTCGGCGTCCAAGTCCCACTTTCCCTCCTTGGTAGGCACTCCCGCCATAATATATTACTTTCAAACGAGACAGAACCTACCCCCCTCGAGGCTCAGACTACCTAGCTATGTATGCGAGTTTTGATTTCCTAACGCTTGCTGAGCGTCGTATCCTTGCCGCTTGTTTATATATGTTCAAAATTGTACGATCCGTGGTAGATGTACCGGCTTTTTTATAACAGATATTGTTTAAGGTGCCTCGATCTGTTACTCAACATTATGGCCCTTTCTATACACCTCCACCCAAAAGTGCTATCGGTCAGAGGGCACATATTTATAATATGTGTGCTAACATAAACAGACTTGTTACTAGCAGCCCAACGAATAATTTCGACCTTTTTTCTGTGACCAAGCCTGCTTTTTTAAGATGCGTTAACACATATGTAACTCAGGCGAGAAATGCGTTATAATACTTTTCTTTTACATATTATTGTTTATCCTTTTTGGAAGCGATAAACTTATACTACACGACAGCCTAACTTTGATTAACTTGTTTAATTTTCGAACCATTCAAATATGTTTATTTTCGCTTTTTGTCTTAAAACCTGAGTTTTACACATGTAATCGCCGCCGCTATTGAGCTGTATACATATAGATATAGTTTTCTTTTTTCTTATGTTTTGTTATTATGTTACCTTTTAAATGGCCTAATTGGGTCTCGGGGAATGTAATTGAAATCAATAAATATCAAAAAGTGATGGGTAACAAATTTGTAGAGCTCTGTTTTGAATGCACAATTTCTGTCTATTCCTCTTGTTTCGTATCTCGTATAGTTTGACCTCAAAATGGAATTTTTTATTTTTCATTATTTGGTTGTGCGATCAAAATTTGAATTTTCAATTTTTCCAGAAAATTTAGAAAGCTGTTATTACAATATTTAGGGTGTGCAAAAGGCGTAAAAAGCAGGGCATTTCCATGAAAACACGGACATGAGACTGAGAAATTCAAATTAATCATTCATGCTACATAAATAGTTTCAAGTATTACGTAAGTGCATTGCATGGTCAATTACAATTAATTTTTCATTATGTATTCCTAATGTAGCCATCAGAAAGGACATTCGATCGAGTTTGGAGGCATTTAATGATTATTGCTATTCAATAACTCAATTTAAAAGTAGCGTAAATTCGTGCTTGTGCGTCACGCGAAAATATGTATTTACTTTTTACAACGCTGGCAGTTTGTCATATAAACTTGTGATTGCGTATACACAGGTAACTTTTTATTCTGAATATTTTTGTTCATAACCATTTTTGAGCTCAACAACAACAACGGAAAAGGGGGGGGGTCAACATTTGATAAAATCTAATACCTTCTCTGAGAAGAATGTAAAAATGTATGGATTCGCAATGAAGCTATCTACATAAGGCTTCCCGACGAGGAGTCACCATTCAGACTTTCATCCAGGTCTGAATTAGAGGCACTTCATTCCTTACTTCAGAAGAGTGATACGAGTGCATGGGGACAATGGAACGTCAGATCTTCATCATCAAGCTCATGTAATTATATTGCAGCAACTACTAACATTAATCATACTTTAGGCAAATTTCTCACCATCTGCCATACATGTCAATGCCCAGTCTCTGAAAGCACACATTCATGAATTTCGGTTCTTTCTGTTAAATAATTCCTATGACATAATTGCGGTTTCTGAAACCTGGCTGAATATATATATATATATATATATATATATATCAACGATTTTGTATGATTTTACAGATTATTGCACCTAACGCACCTAAGAAGATCATGTGTTGTGTATGGCCCCCGCCCCCGGGGCGGATTCGGGATCCATGGCTAATTTCGAAGTAGCAATTGCTCTTGATTCTTCGGCGTTTATTGACATCATACTTCTGGGTGATTTCAATGCAGATCTTTGTAAAGTATCTTATTATTCGGGTCAAATGAGACAATTTTTATATTTGAGTAACTAATCCTTAATTCCTTTCTTCCCCGCACACCATACCGCCACCTCTCACATCTGGTTAGACCTAATAAATGATAATGATATGGTTATATAGTATATTCAAAGAGAAGTACCTTTCTTATCTCACCATGACCTTATAAAAATTAAGTACCCGTATAAGACGCCTAAACAGAAGTCTAGATTTTTCCACTATCGTGACTTTTGTAACCTAAATGTTGAGGATTTTTTACAGTAGTTGGAATCACATAATTGGGCATATATGTGACGTGCGCCAAAGAAAGGGGGCTTACTCTAAAAAAATCGAAATCGAGGTTTTTACACCTTTCGATAGCTTTTGAGTTGCTCTTTTTTATTAAACCATCGACAAAAAATTCCGAGCTTTATTATTGCTAATAATTCAGTTGTTAGACACCCGAGAAATCGGGCTTTCGCTCGAGAGCTCGAGATCCCGTGAAACACCTCCCACCACTCACCACTGAAGTATATGCGACTCATCTATATCCCGTCCGTGAGCCGCGACGCGATATGGGTGAGAATGTATAGTAAGTAGAGAGGGAAGATTTCGTGAGTCTTCCCTCTCTCCTAAAAGTCGCGTCTATCCGGTCGACTTCGACCGCTCGCCCTGAACAATCTCACTTTTCAGAGTAAGCCCCCTTTCTTCGGCGCACGTCACATATAATCAATATTTACTCCAATCTCTGCTGACGAATTCAACTTCTATTTCAAATCAGTATTAAAAGTTTCTACAAATTATAATCAAACTTCTTTTGCTGAATCTTATCCTTTGGAAAATAATACGATTTCACTACTTACTTTTTCTGAGGTGACAACTTTTGACTTCCAATTAGTTACTTTAAGAAAGGTACTAAGGTATTGCTAGGATCGCTAGTGAGCGTGGAGATACACAAGACGGTGGCTCCAACGGTGGCAACGTCTGCTATTCGCATTATTGAGTATGGGCATGACCTTGATATTTACCGGATATGATAGGCAGCGCCCGCGGCGGCCAAAGCCTAAAATCCCCGAGGGATAGAAATTTGAAATTTACATAAGATAGCATGTGTGCATTGTTTAAAAATATAATAAATGCACAAATGATTGCTTCAAGAACGTATATAACATTTTTCAAAACGAAGCAAAATAATAGAGGAAACTTTCCTTCAAAAAGATTTCGTGAAAAATTTGTCTTTTCATTCTAGCTAAACCCGTTCTAGTTTCGTTGTTGGTTATGAATATAACCTTAAAAATTACCGGTCGAATGTCAAGAAGCGGATTGATGCTGAGTATTTCAATTAAAACAGGATTTCAAGCTATAAGTAATTCAATCGATTTTCACCCTGAAACACTGAATATGGGAAAAAGTTTAGCAGTCATTCATGTGGTGAGGGTGCATGAGTTGAAAGTGAATGGAATAAGCAAAATTCAGTGCAGTGTCGCTTCTGCCATAATCAAGAAACCTAAGAAAAAGTTTTTCACATAACATATTGAATTGTTAAAAAAAAAAGCTTCACTTAAAACTCAAGACAACTAATAAAATACTCAATGTCATTTAAATTAAAATAAAATATACTCCATAAATATTCTGGGATAATTAAATTTTCTAACCTCAAAATCTGACAACTAGCATTACTTTTACAAAAATAATAGATCGTATAAATATGTGAATATATATAATATTAATTATCCAGTTAACACAATAATTTGTCCAGATACCTTTTTCTAAAAACAAGAATATTGAAGTACTCTATGTGATATTTGTAATCCGATAGATCTGTACTGTCATGGACAGATAAATTCAAAACTCAACTACGATCAAACCGTTCAATAAACTCGAGCAAAAGTTTTTTTCCCTGAAACGGCATTTCATCAGTTTTCCTACAGACACTCTCGTTATCTGACTGTTAAACTCTTATTTTCAGTATAAATTTATTTATTTTCAATCGCATGTAAACAAGTGGAATTCATCATTCAGGAATTGCCACTTTTGTACAGCAGATGGCACCAGGCTGTTTCCGCGGCCGGACTCAATATCAGTCCTTCATAACGCAGTGTTTAGGTCTTAGTTTAAAGCATTATTTTCGATATGCCAGGTTTGTACATGGCATTTGGGTGTAAAAATGAAGGAGCATATCGCTTTCCAAATAAAAAAAACTAAGGAAACTGCAGATAATGCAAGTGCCTGGGTACAAGGCATGTGTCCACTCTCGGTGCTGCCCTCTAAGCTGAGCTTGACAAATGTCCCCCTAGTTGCCCCGATACCTGGATCCTCCGATGCAGCCCTATCTTGGTTCAATTTATATCTTTCAACTAGACAACAAGCTGTTATAAATCCTGATTATAATGAAAGCTCGAACTGGCTTTCAGTAAATTCAGGAGTCGCTCTGGAATCTGTACTAGGACCCCACTATTCTAAATTTTCTTCATTGATCAAAAACTATTCCTACGTATACTACACTATATTATGCAGGGTGTCTAAAAACTCCCGGTACGGTTGGATATTTCCTCACGTAAAATATTTTTCAAAAAAGTGAAGGTACATTCCTGAAGTAAATTTCAACGGGGAATTCAACGGTGACCTTCATTTTGACCTTTAAGTTGACCTTCCTGGCTTTTTGAAGGTCAACTTTGTTTTTTTTTTAAATAGGAACCACCTTTTTTTATATCTGCAATCGATAGAGCAGAAAATTCTGCGTTCAGATACGTACCCAAGTCATAGGTCAATTGTAACGTTCCAGGTCAGTTAAAGGTTATTCGAAACTAACAACGTTTTCCAAGAGGTCAGTGCAATTCCTGAAGTAAATTTCAACGAGAAATGCACTGGTGAGCTCTGTATTGATCTTGGCTACAGCGTTTTGAATATTGTAAAATCATATAGGAAATTTTTCATTAAAAGTTCCTGGAGTTCTGGTGAGAGTCCTGTTCCTCCCCAAAGAGTTATATCGAAAAGTCCTATACCGTTTTTCAATACCTAAGTCAATACCTAAGGCGATACCATAAGTCATATACCGTTGTTCTATCTCCATACTAATATTACGAATCGAAACTAAATTTACGTGTTACGAGTACATACTTACTATATTTCGCTAAAAGATTATTATGGCGCAAGCTAAACTTTCGGAACGAGAGAGGGTATCTGTATTAATGATGCGTGGTTGGGGAGATCGAGTTCGATCTTATGTTCAAGTTCGTTTGCTTTTTAATCGCACTTTTCGTAATAGAGAAGGGTTAAATTCTGTCTCAAAATCAACAATTGAAAGAACTGTAAGGCGCTTTATGAATCATGGATCTTTCAAGGACCTACAGAGAACTGGTCTGCCAAAATCTGCAGGATCTGAGGAGATGCAGATGGACATAGCCCAAGCATTTGTTGAAAACCCACACCTTAGTTTACGTCGAGCTAGTGATGAGCGTGACGTTGCTCCTGAGACAGTGCAAAATATTTTAAAAAGCATTAATTTCCATCCTTACAAAGTTCATCTGGTACAAGAGCTCAATGAAGACGACCCTGATCGTCGGATTGAATTTTGTGAAATTATGATGGACAGAATTGATAGATATCCTCTTTTCTTGTACAATACAGTATTTTCAGATGAAGCTACATTCACTTTAAAAGGTGAAGTTAACAGGCAACATTGTAGATATTGGTCCGACACAAATCCTGATTGGATGTTGGAGAGTCACACACACTATCCACAAAAGATTAATGTTTGGGCCGGTATCTTGAATGATACATTGATAGGCCCTTTCTTCATCGATGGTAATCTCAATGCCCGTGCATATGAAGAGCTTCTCAGAAACCAAATTGTACCAAGAATAAGGGAGATTACAGGTGATAATTTTCAAAATATTTGGTTCCAGCAGGACGGAGCAGCGGCTCATTACGGTAGGGTGGTTGGAGCATATTGGGATACTCAGTTCCCTCATAGGTGGATTGGAAGAAGGGGTGAAATCGAGTGGCCTGCTAGATCTCCTGATTTGACGCCTCTCGACTATTTTCTTTGGGGTTATTTAAAGAGCAAAGTATACTCAACGCAACCATAAAGCTTAGACGAATTGCAGAATCGGATTCTGCAAGAGGCTACTTTGATTGATAGGGAGATGATTCGTAATGCTGTAACTCATTTTTACAATCGCATAGTTTTTTTTCAAGAAGCTCAAGGTTTTCATTTCGAACATCTTCACTGAAGCGTGAGAGGCAAGGGGGCTCGCGCTAATCAAGCACCCCGAAACGTGAGAGGCAAGGGGACTCACGCTAATCAAGCACCCCGAAACGTGAGAGGCAAGGGGACTCACGCTAATCAAGCACCCCAAAGGGAACAGAATTTACTACGTCCTCGTCGTTGTTCTTGGGTAATGCTAAACGTAAACGTAAACTACTTGGAAAAAACCTTGAAGATCATCACCAAGATCAATACAGAGCTCACCAATGAATTTCTCATTGAAATTTACTTCAGGAATTACACTGACCTCTTGGAAAACTTTGTTAATTTCAAATAACCTTTAACTGACCTGGAACGTTACAATTGACCTATGACTTGGGTACGTATCTGAACGTAGAATTTTCCGCTCTATCGATTGCAGATGTAAAAAAGGGGGTTTCTATTTGAAAAAACAAAGTTAACCTTAAAAAAGCCATGAAGGTCAACTTCAAGGTCAAAATGAAGGTCACCATTGAATTCCCCGTTGAAATTTACTTCAGGAATGACCTTCACTTTTTTTGTAAATATTTTACCTGAGGAAATATCCAACCGTACCGGGACTTTTTAGACACCTGTATATGCTGATAATCTACAAGTCTATGTTCACTAATTTCCCATTGAAATATTCCAGGCCATTACCACTAAGAATGGGGTAATCGCCCAGCTTGTCTTATGAGTTAATGAGAATAAGTTGAAGATAAATGCCTCCAAAATAAAATCCATGATCCTATATAACGCTATTTTTATCAACAATATCGATCTGATTTCTCTCCCACCACTCAGGGTTGCGCACGTAATATACCTTAGGTAATTTACGTAGTTTTTTACATGTACATTACCTACGTAATTTACGTCCCTAGTTTTTTACATGTAATTTACGTTTTTAAGATGACAACTGCGCTTATATAGAAAATAAACACCACATCATTCTTCAATACATCGAAGACACTGACTGACTTGGTTGATGGCTTCTTAATTTATTAAAAAATGTTTAGAGGTGGCAGACCCAGAAATTCCTTTTGAGAGGAGTTACATTTTATTTTAAAGAGGGAAAATGGCAAAAATTTTGCTTTTTGTCCCGGGTGCAATCTTTTGATTTACTCGTTTTTTAAATTTTATAACAAACAATTAATTTAATCTCGCACTTAATGCACTCCGGCATAAGTGAGGTTATATTATGCTTTTTTCCCTAACCCGCCACCGCCATTTACCTTTCAAGTCTGCAATTTTTTACGTTTATTACATTTTTTATGTATAATAACGTAAAATACGTATTATACGTATAAACGTTCGAGTTACGCGTAACAGTGCAACCCTGCCCACCACTAATGCTAAATGACACAGTAATAAAATATACTAACTCTGCTCGTAGGCTGGGTAATATTATGAACCCTACTCTAAATTGGAAGGAACATATACACGGAATAGTTAATAAAAAAGAATAGGACATTATATCCTTATAAAGTACAAAGAACATTTCTGGACAGGACACTTCAAATAAAATTGATTTCTGCTCGCATCTTTCTGTTACTAGATTATTGTTGCTTAGCATATAATGATATTTCAGTTGAGAGTGACGTTATGTTACAACAACGAGCGCTCAATGCATGCGTGCGCTTTATTGTTAATCTGCCTAGAGATTCCTCCATTTCATCGTATATTTGAATTCACTTGGCTGGCTAAGAATCAAAACAAGGCGCAAATACTTTATGACAATAAATATATATAGTATTCTAACAACAGGTAATCCTTCCTATCTGACAGATATGTTTATCTATGTAGATGATAGAATTCTCATCCTGAAAATATTAGTAATGAGAATTTACCTTAGAAATATAAACATATATTATATATTCATATATAAGATTAAACAATAGCATATATATATATATATATATAATATGTACCTATGCACGTAAATACCTTTTAGCTTATAGGGGACTTGTCCCATGACTTTAATAAATTCTAAACTGAACTGAACAATTTTCAATGTAAAATTATTATGGTTGTTTTACATGGAGACACTGGAATTGTTTCGTTAAAAGTGCTACGGGTGGATTTTTTGGGTTATTGATTATTCTATGGTTGAGAACAAAACCTGGAAATTTCTGATGGTGAAGTTTATGGCTATTTCATATTTTTAAATTTGGTGGTTGCTTTACGTGGTTCACTTGGGATTTGTCAAGTTAAAAGTACTAAGCGTGCAATTTGAGGGTTGTTGAATATTATTATGGGATTCAAATCATAACATGGAGGTTTCTGAAAGAGAATTTTGTGACTATTTTCTTTTTTAATTGTATAGTTGTTTCACATGGAGACACTTTGGAATTGTTTTGTTACGGGTACTTGGGGTTATGGAATATTATTATGGGGTTGGAAACATAATCTGAAGTTTTCTAAAGGCGATTTTTATGACTATTTTCACTTTTTAAATTTAGGGGCTGTTTTACATGGACATGGTTTGGAATTGTTTTGTTATAAGGGCTAGGGGTGGTTTTTGGGGGTTTGTTAAATATTATTATGGGGTTGGGAATATTACTTGGAGTAGTCTAAAAGTAACGCGCCCAACAAAACTCTTCTCGAAACTGTCAAAAAACTTCGTAATTTTTTGTTTTTAAAGTTAATATTGAAAGACATTCGGAAAATTGGAATTGTCTTCACGTCTCCTATAAAAAAAGCTCAAAAACAGGAATTTTAATTGCTTTAACAATTACAGAATGTCTGCGTGAAGAAATTTTATTGTTAACATTGATTATCGGTATCATTAATGACACAAACTACCACCATCTCATGAGTTATAGGGAAAGCGCACATTTATAAACAGAAAATAATTGTTTAAACAAATTAAAATTACTTAGCAAGTACGTGTAAACATTTACCTAACACTTTCTAAGTTCAAAAATGAATAACAATTGATTTTAAATGTTTCTGATGAAAAAATAATGCAATTCTATTTCATTGCCAAAACTAGTTTTATGGTGCTTTCTCGATTGTCTCGAATGAGAATTGCAATTGGGAACAGCTGGTAGTTTGAGTTTTGTTGCAACAACATGGGAGGCAGCCGGGGGGAAGCCAGGGCGGCATGATGCCAACCAAGGCAGTACTCACACTGCGCGCGGAGCAACGCGCACTAGGAAGTTTGTTACTGCGTAGTTCTTAAACAATGGACCGCACGAGAGAGGGAGAGAGGAGAGCAAGAGCAACTATTTTTGTGGCCAAGAGAATTTTTTTGTTAAAATCGAATTGTCAAATTTTTCTCGGAAACAACGATAGGCACGAGAAAACAATTTAGGATACAAGTTTGCACGTCTAAAAAGTGTTATGAAAAATACCTCTTGCTCTTTTGTGATATCTTGCATCGTTTACAAAAAAAAATTGGAAGATTATATTTTTAAGAAAGAAAATTCTCCCGACCTCAAAAATGGTTTAGCCTGCATAAAGCTGACAGGATGCCTTCCTTATAAAAGCAGAAACTATACAAAATATTTTTAAAAAAAGGTGGGATTTGCAAAAAATCTTTTATATTTTTTTCTGTGAATTTTGAAAACATGGGAAGAATATTTTCACAAAAAGCTCACTTTTTTACAATATTTTTGAAAGGTGTGTGCTAATTTAGGAAAGGCATTCCAGGTCTCCTTTTTTACATCAAATAAAGAAATAACCGTTTGTTATGGATGTAAAAAATAGGCCATTTCATTTTTTATTGGCCAACCATTTTGAAAGAAAGCAGAACCATAAATAAATAAATTCTTAATTCTTTGCGAACATTTTTGTGTTCGTTTGAAATCATCTCAAATCTGTTGAAACATTTTAAAATAGTTTAAAATCTTTAAAATATTTGTGAAATATTTCGTATTATTTTGAAATCATTGAAATATCTAAAATCTTTGAAATCTTTGGAATTCTGGTATTCTTTTGAAATATTTATGACATTTTTTAAACATCTTTGAAATATTTTTATCCATTTGAAACGATTAAAATATTTTTAATCTGTGTAAAATCTTATGAAATCTGGTTAACTATAACCTTTTTAAAATCTTTGAAATCTTTTGAAAGTTTTAAAATGTTTGTAAATATTCGAAATCTTTGTGAACTCTTTGAAATCTGGTCTACACACCTTTTTCAAATCGTTGAAATCCTTGCAATCTTTTGAAATATATGTGAACATTTTCTTAACTCTTTGTTTGTGAAATCTTTTTTATTCGTTGAAATCACTGAATTATTTGAAATCTTTTAAAATCTTCTAAAATGTTTTGAAACCTTTTGAAATCGTTTAAAATCTTCGAAATGTTTTTAAATCTTTGAAATCTGGTTTACTGTACCCTTTTTCAAATCTTTGAAATCTTTTGAGAGTTCTAAAAGCTTTGTGAAATCTTTGTGAAATATTTGAAATCTGACGTACACCCCTTTGAAATCCGTGAAATCTTTGGCATATGTTGAAACCTTTTGAAATCTTTAATAATGTTTTGTAATCTGGTGTACACTCAAAAACTGAGAGGTGAAACCCTTGAAAAATCCGTTTTATGGCCATGGCTCATTCTAATTCTGAAACTGAATTAACATCGAAATTTTCAACTAATAATTTCTATAATTTGTAAGTTGCATATCACAAACAAATGTATACTTCACATTCTACAAGAGGGGAGACGAAATAAAAAACTTATATAATTATTCACAATATTAAAGTCTGTTCATTGCAATGTAGAAAATAATTGGTAAAGTCTACAAAAAATGCCTAGAAATCTATTTATCATGTAATGAGTAAAAGATAAATTATATCTTGATAAATAAAAAGTTCTCAGTAGCAAGATTTCTTCTAAACGAAATGTTTCTTTCATAATAGAATGAAAGACCTAATTTTCTTTTCGCATTTAAATAATTCAAGAAGATTTCCAGGTTTTCAAAGTTCAAAACAAATTGAAGAATTCCAGGTTTTCAAGGTCGCTGAATACCCTGATATCACAAAAGAGCAAGTCCAGATACAACTTACAGAATTTCTTTTTTATAGAAAGCCAAATTCAACAAGAAATTGGTTAAAAAAAAAGTATGGATTTTTGGTTAAAATTGACTTCATATTTTCAAAGAAAATCGTGCTATTTTGGTAGTATTGAACTTTTTTTCAATTTTCCCGACGGCTTTCGAAAGAGGACGGTTAAATTCATCAGAATATGAAAAGAAAAGTGGAGCTTCTTAATTAGATCAAAAACTATAATCTTAAGATTTTTTTTTTAAATAGACCTAAAAATGCAAATACTCGTACTTTCATGGAAAAAAGTTGTTTCTCAAATATGAAAAAAAAACGTGTCACCTAATTTTCTCTGAAAACCCGCATATTCCGTCGCTGAGAAATTTGATGCCTTCAAGTATAGAATCTGCCTGATTTGAAATGTATTCAATTTAAAAATCTAATTTTTATCTTACTTCATTCCTTAAAAAGAAATACAACAGAAGAAGCTTATATGTACAATGTCTATTCGCAGCGGTCTTTTTTCTATACATAGTTAGAGATATAATCTTTATGTTATAAAAAAATAAGTAAGAATTAATTTTCTTTTCATTCCAAATTTTTCTTTTTATTGCACTAACATTGTTTTCACACTTACCCGTATCGATCCTAAGTTAAAACACGACGATCCAATAAAAACAACGTAAATTTTCATGCTGCTCCATATGTGGAACATAAAAAAATTTATTTTCGGTATAGTTCCCATACCAATTAAATTACCGTACAATTCTCTGGTTTCCCACAAAATGGACACCCTGCATAAAAAATGATATAAAACTACTGCCCATCATTAAGTTTTGATTTAAAAGCACACTATAGATTTCCTATACCATATACCTACAATACACGAAATGCCCATAATTCACTTCAATCAACTCAATATAACTAAATTATTTTATTAGCAATGTGAGAGGGGCATTAGCATTAAAAATTCTTGAGATTTGCCCGTTTAATTTTTGTTGTTAATTAGATAAATAGTAGGAAATCGCTTTATCACCGAGAGGAAAAAAGTGACAGTTTTTTTATTTTGTTTTTCCTCATGGGTACCCTAACATATTCTTATTTTTTCTAAATGTTATAATAGTTAATTTTCACGGTTACTGGTTATTGGTCATTGCCGGATGTAATAATTATTTCCGTTTTTTTTTCATGAAGAAAAATGTAGGAATTCAAAACATGAATTCTAAACATTGACAACTCATAGCGACTTCGTTTTTTGACTCTATTTTGTATATATTCTAAATTAATTTTCCGAACACGAAAAATCGATTTAAAAAGTTGAATTAATTTGAACAAAACTACTGTCCATCCAAAAAGTATAAGCAGCTCGATTTTTGTGCAGATTTTCATGAAAATCACAGCAAACAAGCTATTAGAATCTTTGATTAAAGGATAAATGAAACGATTTGACGAGGCAAAAGTTTATAATGATTGTTACTTTTGTTATTACGATGTCTCAAATATGAGTCTATCATGATATCGGAATGATGTTGGTAAAATCCCTACCCCTTTCCAACGTCTCGTGGGAGGGGGAAGGTACCCCTTTGACTGATCACAAAAATAATGTTAATAATCTCGATCATAATATGATCATTCCGATATCAGGACATACCCAGATGTGAGACATCGTAATAACACAATTAACAATAATTTTTAACTTTTGGCTTGTTAAATCGCTTCATTTATCGGTCAATTAAAGATTCTAATAGTTTCTTGCCGAAAAAAAAAATTCCGCGAAAATAGGGGTGACGCCCATATTCTGCAACCTAATCCAAAACTAATTAACTTTTCTTTTTTTTTTGTATTATTGAAAAAATTATTTGGAAACGAAAACTGTAGACTAAAAACTAAGTCGCTAGCATTTGTAATTGAATGCAATAACAGCCCACTTGCACATTCGAAAGTCCTTCTTTCGTTTTCCACATAATTTCATTAAGAAAGAAAAACCAAATGACTTGTAAAAACGCAAGTAGCCTGCCATTGCACCGAATGGTTCAATTATTTAGAAATAATTTGTTGATCTCTTAAATTTTGCTTCGTGAAAAGGCACCTTTAGACTTTTGAATAAAGCAAAAACAAATCATGGCGGTTGTTTGAAACTTTTCTTCTTCCAGTTTTTAGACTGCGATAACAGACTTCTCCTTTTGCGAATGCAATTTAAGCAAAAAACGTATAATACAGAGAGTTTAGTAAAAGGATTATTTCTCAAGCTAATGGGTGACGTGCACATTTATTATAACTTAAAATACATACCACCTTCATCGTCGCTGGAGGAATCAGTTTGCCCATTGGGACTGGGGCCTCTCGATCTTCGACCGTTTCTAAGATTTTCTGCATTCCTTTCAGCCAATACCATTTTCAGTTTACCTGACACTTTTATAGCAGAAAAAATATTAACAGTAGTTTCCACCAATTTCGAACAACTTTCAAACTCCAGATTCCACCCCAAGCCGCAGTTTATAACACTCTCCAAATGATCTAGAAATTCTCAACTGCGCTCCGCACCACCGTAGTAAAAGTAAAAATGGCGCTATAGATGACTGTGATTGGTCTAATTTAGCGTAAACATGCAGTCCCATGTGGGGAGAAAACGTCAGCGTCAAGCAGAAACTCATGAGAGTGACAGAGACCGACAGATTTGTTTGTTTCTTTCACTCTCATGACAGTGCTCCCAATGCAGGTACCTTGCACTACTGCGCATGCGACGCATAAGGCGCTTTATTAGCTGCCGTTCGCGTGCTTATTTGAAATGTTAAATATTACATTTTTTTAAATTTATCAGGTGTTTTCATGTCAACCACCAGCTAACTTCACTTTGTTGAGTGTTGAGGGGAAAACAATGGACCACGTACATGGGATTCGGTTCATTTTTGCTCTATTTCGCTAATATCTTTGTAAAAACTCATTTTTTCCACATAAGTGTATTCAAAAATTAGTTTAAATTTTTTAAGAAATATTTAATGAAATAATGAAATGACAATAATTATTATTCATTATGAAGATATTGCAAAAATAAGGTTTCGTCCCATGCGTTTGGTCTATTGTTTTCTCCCTCAGCATTCAACGAAGTCAAGTTAGGTGGCTGAAGTGAAAATACCTAGTTATTAATAATTAAAAATAATTATATCTTAACATTTTCAAGTGGTACGTGGATGATTTTAAAT
>CAKNWT010206540.1:502-12206 GCA_932066315.1 Andricus coriarius | reverse complement strand
CTCCTTCCCTCCCCATCCTCGCATTAAAGTCCCCACCCAGTACCACCATACCCTCCTCTCTTTCGCCTAGCAAGTCTTCCACCCTTTCTTCGATTCTTTCCGTCCCATCCTTATTGTACACTGTCACAAACTTACACTTTACCCCTCCTATATTTACTTCTCTCATTTGCACTCCCTTCCCCTCTTCCTTTCCATGAACTACCTCCTCTAATCCTTCTCTAACACCCGTTATAATTCCCCCACTAGCTCTTCCTCTCTTCTTCACTCTGACCGCCTCCTGGAGTCTCCACCTATATCCCCTTGGCAGCTTTGGCTATATTCTATCCCATTCCTTCCTTTCTACCCACGTCTCTACCAGTCCCACAACATAAAACACTTGGATGTACCTCCAGAACTCCTCATCCTTCTTCTTTATCCCTGCTACGTTCCAGTACAGCACCTTCACCACTACTCTACCCTGCATTACCCTCGCCCCGTACTTCCTACGAAACTTCCCCTGCACTTCCTTCAACACCTCTTTCTCCTCGTCCCACACCCACATTTTCTCGTCTATTCTTATTTTCTGATATCCTACCTTTGCCGATCTCCCTTTTCTCCTTTCACTCCTAGCCCTGTCGTACAGCATTCTCTGCACATCCCTTTCTTTTCTCGTCAAATCTTGATCGATGAGAACTGCCCTATACTTTATTCTATTCCTATTTCGCATCACCCCCAACTTTTTTTCCCAGCTCTTTAACTCCACAACCGCCACTTCCTTCTCCTTCCTCCCCTCCAACTTAACTTTTCCGACCATCTCTTTAGCACACCCTATGCTCTGTAGCAGCGTTTCCACACACTCCCTTTCTTCACCGCTCTTTAGCTTCAACCCTCTTATCACAATATTGTTTCTCCTGTCTGCCTTCTCTCGTCTCTCCATTCTTATCTCCACTGTCCTTATCCTTTCCCTATCCTCGCTCTCCTCCTTTTCATTCCTACGCTCTCCCACTTTCTCTTCTATCATATTCTCCACCCTCTCCAAAATACCTTTAATTTCGCCCCCTCCCTCACCCCCGCCACCTACTTCCCTTTCCGCCCTGCCCTCCACCCTTTCAAGCCTTTTCTCCATATTTTCCTTACACTCCCTAATCTCCTCTTCCATCTGCTCGATCTTAACGTCTTTCTCTGTGCTAGCCCTCTCTAACCCTTCTACTCTCTCCCTCAGCTCTTTCATCTCCTTTTCCTATTTCTCATCTCTGATCCTCAAGTCCTCCCTCATACCTTCCATCTGCTCTTTAGTCCCCTTTACGTCCTCCCTCAACCCCCTGATCTCGCCTAATAACATACCGAGAGCCTCCTTCTCCGACTTTCCCTCCATTTGGGGGGCGGGGGGGGGGGGGACCTACGTGTCCTCCCGCTTTTTTTAAATGGACTCTCTACCTCGCTTTTCTCCAGACTCTCTTGGTTGTCTCTCTTCCTCTTCAAGAGATCCTCTCCGTCACTTGCGCTTGACGCTCTCTCTCTTACTTTCTCGCTTCCTTTGCTCCCATCGTTCCGTTTTCCCCCACTCCCCGACGCGCTGCTTGAAACTCGACCACGCACTGCTGGCCGTCGTGGCACGTGGAAAATTTCCTAACCGTCAATTTCACTACCAGTACTCTCAGTGCCCACCTCCCGCTCTGTCGTCGGTAACTGGGATCTCCCCATGCAGTCCCCTCCGCAACCGACAGATGTCACTGGCAAACAGTGCCGTCTATTGCCTATTGTCTATTGTCCTTGATATCCTCCAACTCTGCTTGAACCCCCCATTGACCCCTCTAAGGCCCCAGACTCCTAACCACAAACTCCCCCTACTCCTTGCCAACCTAACCTCACTTTCACTAAATAACTAAACCACACCTCACACCTACGCTCTAAATTAATTTTTATCTTCCCAATTCACCCCGCACAACCCTACTCACCTCCTAGGCTTCCACCCTCACACTCCACTCACACCTTCCACACAAATTCTGTAAAGTTCTTTCACCACTTGTCACCGAACACCGACTCACTACTGCCACCAACATGCAAGTCCCCCATCAGAATTATATGCCAGTCAATCGATTTAGCGACATCGATTGTCCCAGCAGCGAGGAACGCAGTGAAGACGCTACAATTAGATCCATCTCTCAAGGCAGTCATAATAGCACAGGACAAAAAGGTACCACAGCAGGAGGAATTACTTGAAGTAAAAAAGGAACTGACAAGCAGACTCATGGCAGGGCAGAAAGACTTGGCAATCCGTCATCGAAATGGGATTCCTCATATCGTAAGGGAAACTCAGCGGCAGCAGCATCACTTATAAGGAGCAGTTGTCATTCTCAAGTCCTTCTAATCTTCTACCAAAATGTAAGGGGATTAAACACGAAACCATATAAAATAAAATGTTTCGCAAATATTGGTATGTATGATGTTGTAGCACTTACAGAGACACGTTTATCTGCAGGCATATCGTCTAATGAACTTTTCAATGTTAACAACCCTTCTATATATTGATGTCCGCCAAATTATATTCATGGTTATAAATAATATTTATAACCACGAATAATATTTGGCAAATATCTATGATTCGGACTTTCATTGCCTGGGCGTCCTAACCCCACCTGCCATTCGACTTAGAATAAATTGAGTCGCGGCACTCAGTCGTGAAAAGTTAAAGTCCCACTGACAATCGACAGCGCAAGCGCGGCTTCGGTCATCGTTCAGGCTCGTAGACTTTTGCTTGGCGAAAAAGCTCCAATCGTGCGAAACCCGCATCTAGCAGCATCGCGAAAAGATCCTCAATCGTTAACTTTTGCACTGCGACGGTGGGCCAGTACCCCACTCACGTGCACCGTGAGTGGGGCCCCGCCGCTCCAGCTAGCCGTTAAGTGTAGCGCATTTCAAGACCAAGAGACACTTCTCCCCGAGTCCCCGTAGTGTTAACTTCGACGCTACTTAAATAAACAAAAGCTTTTTACCTTACATTGTTTACCTTATTCGTGCACCCCCACCTTCTAAAGCTTACATGCCACTTTCACAGCAGCCGGACGGACAGACAGGCATACAGAGAGATGCCATCGCCAAAACTTGGATTTCGGCTTCAGCGGGTCTCAAAGCGTGGAGATCCATTGAAAAACTCACGGGTGAAATTTCAGTCAATTCTAATACTTTCTCAATCATAAATGATAAGAATGTAAAAGTGATTAGGGTCGTATATTTTTATAGCTTAATTTCGAAAAGTTCAGTGGAAATCGATTTCAGGAACTTTAAGAATAATTTCACGATCTTGAATTTATAAGTACTTTGAACATTTTAATACTTTTCAGGCATGAAATATCTTGCTAGCCATCATTACGTCCATCGTGATCTAGCAGCTAGAAATTCCTTAGTCGGCGAAAATTTAACAGTAAAAATTTCCGATTTTGGTCTATCGCGAGATATATACAGCAGTGATTACTATAGAGTGCAATCTAAGAGCTTACTTCCAGTTCGATGGATGCCACCAGAATCGATTCTCTATGGAAAATTCACAACAGAATCGGATGTTTGGAGTTTTGGAGTCGTATTGTGGGAGATTTACAGTTACGGATTACAGGTTGGTAGTAAAATAAAATTTTTGTTATTCTCTGCGGTAAAAATGATTAGAATACGATAATTAATTTTTGAAGACAGTTGCGTGCGAAGTTCGATTTTTCATTCTTCGCACACTGCTGTTAGCTAATCAAGTAACAGCATTCATATTCAACTACTGCTCTGCTTTTGTTCAATTGTAAGGTTAGACATGCACTCCAATGTTCAGATTGTTAGTTTGTTACCGCTGGTTACCACGTACATGACACCACCAGAAATCATCGAAGCGACGAAAAACTTGTCTTTAAACTTACTGCTGGAAAAGTCAAAAAGACAATATACCGCAAATTACAACGAATTTAAGAAGTGGCGTAAAGCAAAAAAAAAACTAATTCGTTCTCGTAAAAAGTTCTTGTTGTATATTTTGATGAACTCTCATAGAAGTTTCAGCCATCTAAGAAAATTGAAAATATCCCTGGCTTATTGTTTTAACTATTTAAATATTTATTATCATTTATTATTACTATTACTACCTCACCGAAAGGAAATCTCAGAAATACCTCAGGCGAAAATGTCAGGCCGGTTCATACAAATTTCAGTGAATTATCAGTCTCTATTTGAATGATTTCGTCTCTTAGAGATTGCCTGAGTGATTTAGGTCCTTTTCTTATGTTTTAATTTATGGTGGTCAAAACTTGAGGATTCCGAAGTACGAAAGGCATATGAGAAATGTTTGTCCGTCATAAAGTCTTCATAGAACTAATCCATTTGTCACTAAAAATTTTCGTTTATATACAGGAAGCATTCCTATTGGTCAATTATTGAGATTACTCGATTTTTGGAAACAAGGGGCTTGCACGTATGCCAGGGGACAAAATTTTACACTTAGACGGAGAATGACCCACTTACAAAACGTATTGTATTGTGAGCTTGTCAAGGCAAGTTTTATTTATTTGTAATAGCATAGATTCGTAGGTTCTGATTGTGTAACTTTCAAATCCCTAATTTCAAAGTTGAAAACGAAAGGTATTTTTATCTTTCAAGCTCTTACATGTGGCCCCGTTATTGCCCGTGCAGCTTAGCCATCAAAACTTGCTACAGGAACCCTATCCTACCTGGGTCGTTGACTATAATAGACATGACTAAAATACAGCCATAAATGGCCTCAAGCTGACCGACCATTTTGAGCAGAGGCCCTTTATCCGTTATTGCATCTGAATTACGAAATTAAAAAAAAATGTTTTGCAATTACTCATTTGAAAATAGGATATTTGGAATCTACACATTTTCGCGATTCCAGGCACATGTGATTTGTCTAAAAAAGATAAAAACTTTACAAACAATATATTCGAAAATATATTGTTTCATATTGTAAAACTATTAAAAAATTACTAAATTACAAATGTCTCGAATAGTTGCCTGGTTACGAACAAAGGGTCCCTCTGAAATATCTCTACTATACCTGGTTCTTCAAAAACTACTTACTGAGCAGCTATAGATAGAAATAACATTTCTCATCAGTTTCGAACTCGTATTGCATGCAAGTAAATAAGTTTTCGGTGTCAAAGGTCCAAGTAATAAAAAACAAGTGGAAATCAGTTAAAAAGTGGCCACGTTTCGGACTCAGTGTGGTCCCTTTTCAAGCCTGTAGTAAACAATAATTTATTGTACAAATTATTTAAAAAATTCACAATAGTCATATGAACAATACATAGTATTTAAAAAATATAGAAACAACATGAAAAACATGTAAAATTCTAAGTAAAAAAGTGAATAAATAAATCATCACGATGGTCTTAAACAAAACATAACATGTAAACAAAAAATAATATTTAAAAATAAAAATAAAAATATTACCTGAACATCAAGTGGAAAATTGGCGACTGAAAGACTTGATATCCTTTTGCATAAAAGTGTATATAAAACCTCCTCCATCAGAAACAATGTGATTCATACTCTAAGAGAAATTGTAAGTAAAAAATAAACTGGAGATAGATAGAAATTTTCTATGCCAATGTTATTAAAATAGACATTGATATCACTGTGACAAATAAAGAAAACACAAAATTGATGTGGGAAAAGAGAAGGCAAAAAAAATAATTTAATCTTCTCTACAATTTAGAAAACAAAACATCCAACTATTACGACAAACCTTAATTAACAATGTCTATTTTAATAACATTGGTATACAAAATTTGTATCTATCTCCAATTTATTGTTCACTCACAATTTCCTTTGGAGTATGAATCACATTGTTCCTGATGGAGGAGGTTTTATTTAAACTTTTATGCAAAAGGATATTAAGTCTTTCAATCGCCATTTTTGCACTTAATGTTCAGGTAATATTTTCATTTTTAAATATTATTTTTTGTTTACATGTTATATTTTGTTTAAGACCATCATCATAATTTATTTATTCACTTTTTTACTCAGACTTTTACATGTTTTTCTTGTTGTTTCTATATTTTTTTGATACTATTTATTATTTATATGACTATTGTGAATTTTTAAAATAATTTTTACAATAAATTATTATTTACTACAGGCTTGAAAAGGGACCACCCTGAGTCCGAAACGTAACCACTTTTTAACTGCATTCCACTTGTTTTTTATTACTTGGATCTTTGACACCGAAAACTTATTTAATTTTATAGATAGAAATGTCAGAAAAGTGACTGAACCTTAGATTCTTTAGAATTTTTCTAGTCATTTTGTACAGGTAGGGCTACTCTATTTATTTTTACTAGTCACGTTTGGTTTTTTTTTTTAATGGAGGCCCTCGCCCTAAACCCGACGACTGGGGCTCCGCCCCTGGACATTGTCAGAGGTTACCCCCTGAACCTACGCGTAGGTGATTGGCAACACGTGTGATTGTGGCAACCTTCACACTTGTCTCGAATCACCTACTTCGCCACTTGCCACATAATATACTATTTTTTGCAAACACCCACCTCGAATGTTAGTCTTTGTATGCATCTAAACGATATTAAAAGTGACTCATTCCTTCTGAAAATGTGAGAATATTAATACCGTATGTGCACTTCCATTCTAGGTATATTATAAAGGACAGTTTTAACCAAAAGAGCAGTGTCAAACGAAAAACCGGCAGTATTAAACATCAATTTCGGACATTAATAAATGTTTTGATAAAAATATTAAGTACTGAATAATAACATATGTATTTGATAAAATGCATATTAAGTTTTTATATCAAGAAAGAGAGATTAATTGTAAAACTGAATTATCACGCACAATATTGTAAAAATGTCTCAGTAAATACTTATTATACCAATTTGTGGCCTATTTGAAAATGATAAGTTCAATGGACTTTTTGAGCATTATATTTAGATATAGAGATTACATGTAGCACTGAATTATTACGCAAAATATTATTCTAAATTGCGGCAGATTTGAAATTTATAGTGTCAATTACCTGTTTTTTAGCACACTAGGAAAGGAGAATCGCCTTTCATTCAGTACTAAAATTTCTTTAGAATATACCCTGCTTTGATTCTGATATATTTTCCGCATCGACACGATGAACGCATATGTGTACTTCACAGATAACCCTAATAGCACGGAACGTTGCAGGAACGTTCCTGGAACGTTCCGCGGGCACCTTCGGAACGTTCCCGGGAGGTGTAAAATGTCCGCCGCTTGGGAACGTTCCAGGAACGTTCCATTGGGACCTGAGGGGAACCTTCCATTATTGTTATTTTTAACGACAATTATCTCGTAAACCGTAAGAGATAGGTGAAAATGGATGTCATTTTTGATTTTTGAGTACCGCATATACTATCTATAATATGATATCCATATCATAAACTGACATCGATTTTGACCTATGACTTACGGTTTACGCGATATTTATTGATAATAATAAAAATAACGGTAATTTATGTTTGGAACGTTCCTGGAACGCTCCCAGCCGGCGGACATTTTACACCTCCCGGGAACGTTCCTGGAACGTTCCGCTCGAACGTTCCGAAGGTGCCCGCGGAACGTTCCAGGAACGATCCGGGAACGTTCCGTGCTATTAGGGAAGATACTTTCCGCATCGTGGCGATTTCAGAGCAGCACGCAGCCTCAAAGCGTACAGCTGATGACAGTTGAGACGTTAGAGTCGACGTGTTGAGAGTGCAAGTAAATTTTTTTAAGAATGTTAAGAATGTACTCCACCAGATATTAATCAATCAGCTGTAAGTGCATCAGAAAATCCTCATTGAACTTTCTCACACGTGTTCACAGGCATTTGCTGACTCGTGTGATTTTAGCATTCACCTTCAGCTTTTTGCACTTATTTAAAATTTTTGTCTAATTCTTTTTATACTCACTCATACTACTTTTGTTTTGCAGCCATATTATGGTTACAATAACCAGGAAGTAATCGACATGATACGTTCGCGTCAATTACTGCCGTGCCCTGAAGATTGTCCTTCGATGGTATATAGTCTCATGATCAAGTGCTGGCACGAAGTTGCTAATCGTAGACCTCAATTTACTGATATTCATCAAATACTATACAACTGGTATGTCAACGGAACTTATCTCAATAATGTTGGGAATGATTCAATCCCGAAGTAGCAGGTGTCATAACTTAAGGAACGTCGTGAAACGCTGCTCAGTGAAATTAGGTGGCGCGAAGAAAGTATTACCTACAATTTTTCAAGCAGGGGTAAAAGATGATTCCCTTTCCAATGCTATTACAGCTGTACGAAACGAAGATCAATTACTAGTCAGCTTATCAGACCGAAGCAATCTTGTGACTAGAACTAGAGTATCATAATAAAAACGTATTTGTATATGTATTTAATAATAATCATGCATGATCCAGCAACATTACTGAGAAAGTATCAATCACCAAAGGCTGATAACGTTTATATATCTTTTTTTTTGTTCGTGTATTTATCTAATCTGAAAAAATGTTCTTTATTTTTTAATAATATTCCTTTGTATCTTGGATGTGAAAGAGTGACTGCAAAAATTCGTTTTTTCCCCCTTTTGTACGCACGATTTTGTAATTGAATTTGTATGCAAAACGATAGGTTAAGATGAGAAGTCAATCAAAAAAGATTGTTAACTTGTCGTCTAAATTGGTTTGGGAGACATGGGGGTTCAAAGTTCATTAAAGAATCAGCCTGTATACTAAAAAGCACGATTTTTATCCCACTTTGATCATTCAAAATTATTTAGCCTAAGTCTTTTTTGAAGGCGGGTAACATATGGTGATATGGACCAAATTTTTCTTGTACATATATATGGTCCCCATAGTGGTTCATTCATTCAAAATTTTTCAAATCTGACTACGGAATCGTTACAAGTGACCAAAATTCCCTAGGAATATATAATATGAGCCTCATTGAGCGTTGGTGGTTCAGGCCGTTAGGCGCTCGGACTTCATGTTAGAGGTCCGGGATTCGATTTCTAATCAGTTACCTCTGAAAAATTTTTGTATGTACTGGGACTGATGTTCTGGTGGTTTGGACGGTGCAGTAAAAAGAAAGCAGGCTGTCCAACATGTCATATTACTCTCATCAGATGACTGCATTGGCCTGTAATCATCTGATTTCTTTCCAAAAAAATTCTAACTAAAGACCAAAAATGCCTAAGATATATTGGGCTTTAACCATCTTAACCCTCGTGAAAAGAAAGATCAACTTAATACCACTTTAAGATCAGTTTCAAACAACGTTTGGTCTTTTTCTGGTCTGTACCCTTCAGCATCATTTTTAGGGCATTGAAATAGACACCACTCTCTCACTCAGAAATAACGATAGCTGTCTGTATCAACAGACTAGCTATACGTAAAAGTCCTAAAGAAGCTAGGCTGATTTATGGGCATTTATGAGATCTAGGGGCTTCAATCAATTTCCGTTATATTTATGGATATTGGGGGTTTAAACTGCTGGCTGGGACAAAAGGACTGTGGTCTTCTGCGGACCAGAAAATATCAGTTTAAGATCACTTTAAGACAGGCCTATACCTGCCCATACTGTAGTCTTAAGTTGGTCTTTCTTTTCATGAGGGAAGTCTTAGGTTTTTTTAAAAATAATAATAACGAAACACCGAATGCCCGACACAAATTCGGGATGTAAACTGATAGTCCTACTACGTTATTTGGAGGCAAAGGCGTGTTCAATGTACGTCAAAAAGTTGTAGCTTTCTTCGTTCTCGAAATAATGGCTATAAACATGAATTTTTAAAAATTAAAAAACTCCGTCTGGAGCAGCGCCGCGAGCACACAGATCAGTGGCAGCTTTTAGCTGAGTAGGCACGGTCATCTAGGAAAGTTGGAAAATTGTAGTTTTCAACATAAATTTGTTTAAATTGAGTGATCATTAGTTTAATTAACAATAATGAGCATACAAATGTGTATGTAAGCTAGAATTTATTTACATTACCAAATGTGTTCACAAAAATAAAGGGTTGAAGCTAAATTACACTGGATATTGTATTCTATTATAATTCTACACTTTAATTTAAAGAAGTATATACACGAGATCTTTTATATATTGCATCGAATACATTTTTTAATAGGAATTAACTTTACTCTATTCTTATGAGTCGAAACGCTATATGCTTAATCTTCAGCAAAAAAATAATCATTAAAGAACGATTTTCGTTCAGAGCTAAGGTAAGGCATACAATTTACAGTGTAATTAAGATTTAACCCTTTATTTACAAAAAAATTGTAGTGAAAATAAATTCTAACTTACATAAAAACTTGAATGATCATTATTTTTAATTTAACTAATAATCACCTAATTTAAATAAATTCATGTTAAAACATAATTTTCCAACTTTCCTACATGGCCGTGTCTAACTAGCTAAAAGCGGCCACTGAGTTCTGTGCTCGCGGCGCAACTCAAGACAATAAAACACTCGTAGTTCATGACAACTTTTTTTAATGAAAGCAAAACTTTACAGAAAACTTCCACGGATTCTGGTGCACATTTTATCCACTGGAAGTTTTCGATTGCCCAAACTTGCGTCGATTTGCAGTGAAAGAAGATGGAGTTTTTTTAATTTGAAAAATTAGTGTTTGTTGCCATTACTTCGAAAACGAAGTAATGGTAATTTAATTAAAATATGTTTTCAAAAATACCGAGAGGCCTTCCCAGCAACAGCAATCAGTCTTTGTGTGCCCTTCTACGATGTGGCAGTTCAATTACACGGCTCTTAATCTCGCTGGTCCGAATGATACTAAAATCCATGCTCTCCCTGTTGAGCAGATTACACGGCAATGGAGACAGAAGTCATTACATGGACAGCATCTCAGTGTTCAATATGAACCCAACGTGGATACTGAGGCATCCGACCTATGGCTACATAGGGGCGAACTCTTTCCTGACGTATACTCATAACGAGTATACTCACGTACACTATGATATTGCTAAGATCATACACCAGCAGATTGCCTTTAACCTGAACCTACTGCAGGTATGAATACCTTTTTACAAGTACGTCCCAGTGTCTGTCCTCGAAAACGATAACTAGAGCCTACACTGAGATCGAAACATCCTTACGGACCACACTGTTGTTCACAATAAGCCGGACATTGTGGTGTTTTATAAGCGGTCACAAAACTTCAAAATCGACGTGACAGCTCCCCTCTACAAAAACATCCAAGAGGGCCATCTGACCAAGATCCAGAAATATAGCCCACTAAGGCAAGAAATTATGAGGATGTGTGCAACTTACTGTATCATTCCTATATTTAATCTCTGTTCTGTTTTTTAAATTTGGCTGGATTGTATATTTTTAAAAATGTTTGCTATTAAAAAATTGTAACGTGTTCTGTGTTCGTCGAATATGTATGTGAGTTGTCTCTTTTTATTAATTTTATACACTAAACGATCGCTGTACTTGATTCTGTCCATACAGTGGCCTTCACACCAGTTCCTTTAATGACCGGTGATGAAAGGTTTCCTTTAACTTGAATAATAACATGTAATAATGAATACACATAAAAGTTAGAACGATAACCCCTGAGCTCGAGATAATTGTTAACCTACTACGAAATTAACAAAAGGAAAGCACTGATTTATGTGACTGAAAGTCATGATGAGAATTGATGAACTTCGATGTATAAGTCACTTTTAATTTTTACTTGAAGTGGATTACACTCAACTCCCGA
>CAKNWT010206507.1:15231-29578 GCA_932066315.1 Andricus coriarius | reverse complement strand
GAAAATAATAGTATATTGCATTACAAGTGGTAGGCGATGGCCTTTTCGTGACAAGTGCAGTGTTTTTAGGACGAGTCGTAGGTGAGGGCACCGAAGGTGCCCGAACCGAAGACCACGAGACATGCACGATACTTTTTACAACAAGATCATGAACAAACGCGTGACAGCATTCAGAAATAAGGTTATAAAAGCCAGTAGCCTCTCCGCCGCTAGGTGCGCTATAGTTGCTCAAGTCAAAGTTGCGGGAAAATTTAAATTGTATAAATGAAAAATTACTTTTTTAATACAAATTACAAATAAAAGTTTATAGTTTACTCATAAAGAAATGTCATCAATTTGAAAAGACAAAATTTAATATTTTAAGTACTGATTAGTTTTTATAGCGTATATATTTCTACACGGTAAGTCGCGAGACGAGGGCGCTTCAGTTGTCGCTGAAAACATCGACCTTTTTCCGTCTTTATCTAACTATCTTCCTTTCACTTATTGTGAAAATGTGGAATGCTTACGAAAAGAGGCCTTTTCGTAAGCATTCCTCATTTCGTACGTTCTTTATTCGCATCACTCGAAATGCGCCACATTACACACAGATCATAAGTACGAAAACACGCCATTTTCATGATAGTGCTGTAAAAACATATTTTCGTACCCGAGAATCAATTAGATGCCAAATAAAAATTTTAATTAAAATTTTCTACCAAAATGGGAAGTTTGAATTAAGATACCACACCAAGCGAACATACAGGGTGTCCCACCAACAAGAATTTAAACTTAAATTAAAATAAATGAAACTCAGGTTGGGTGAAATAAAGAATACAATGCAGAACCCTACAGCCATGGAAAGCGATCATGATAGCTTAGACTTGGAAAGTGCGGCTGCACTTCCAACCAAGAACATGGACTCGAATAATGTCATATGTAGACACATTGTCAAAAATCAGGCCCAAACGGCACCCAAAAATATGGGAGCCATCCCGAAAGTAATGAATAGATCAATAGGTCGAGGCAGGGGCCTCGTACGAAAAAACACGGAAACCCCAATAACAAACAATAGGTTAGACAGAGGCAGACTGACTCAATCAACATATACAGAACCAACTCAAACTCAAAATAACCAACTCTTTACATGACCCAACTCAAATTCCAAACAGATGCTTTGATCCCATTAATAAAACATATTATTGGGACCATGAAAACTTACGCACACTAGGCGCGTCTGTAGAAAGAAATAACATAAGAAAGGGAACAAACGAAACCGTTCACCTAGGAAGTAGAAATAAGTCAGAAAATCGTCCCCAAACCACAAAAGAAACTTTTAATTGCAATTCCTTTTTGGAAAACAATACACAATTCATTTTAGAAACAGATGAACTTTTAGAAAGCGTAGAGTTCAATCAATTTTTGAACCATCAAAGGGAAAGATTTTTTTGAGAAAGGGATGAAAGAGCAAATAATTTAAAACTTAGATTCACCCGTCAGCTCATAGCTCTTTTAAAAACGAAAGAGAAGTAGTAGAACCTAGTTGCAGAAAAAATAAAAGTACATCAAGACTGTGACATTACAAGACTCAAATGACAGTGAAACTTCAGAGAGCAGAAACAAATCAAATCAAAACAGAACACGTAGACTCTCAACAACAATTTGCAGGTCAAACAGACGTTCTAGAATTAACATAAATAACCCAGACACAGATTACGAATCCGAAATCAATTAAATAATTAAACGATTCCAGCTACGTATTTTCCTTTCGGCATGATACAAACGCCTTTCCAAATCATGACTAATTGGCCAATCAAATTCCGAAATAATAAAGATAATCCCGCGCATTTTCTCGAAGAATTAAAAAGATTTAAAAAAGGATACAGAATAAACGATCGCGACGTCTTAGAAAATTTAGACACACTACTAATCGAAGATGCAAAAGATTGGTGCGAAATAAATAAAAATTCCTGGAGATGTTTATCTGATTTTTTCGAAGATTTTAAAAACGCTTACATCGACGAAAGAGTTTCTGAAGAAATTAGGCAAAAAATTAAATTTTGCAATCAAAAAAGAACACAAGGCATCCACTCTTACCTAATAGACCTGATACCGAAACGCCAGAATTTCTAAATTCTGATAAAGATGAGATAACGGAGACACGTTTTCATTTAATGAAAAATTCCAAAATAATTCATTTTGTATTTTGTTTAATACAGGTGCCACACATTCGTACGCTGGCAAAGAATTGCTGGAAAAAATTCAGAATTCCAAATATTCAATTTTTGAACCCATTGCGCGAAAATTAATGGTTGCGCACGGAGAAACAGTCGATATAATTAGACAAGCAGTAATCCCAATTATAATCGGAAATAAAACAAAACATGTTAGGTTCAGGTTAGCCCCAAAATTTAATTCTTTGGGCATTTTAGGCATGGACATGCTAAACGCCCTACGGATGACCCTCAATTATGACTCTGAAACTTGGCGGTTACCAGGGAGTCCCCACTCTTACTATCCAATGGAAGCTTATCCAAACTCACTACCCCTCTCCATAACTGAGAATAAAACTAAACCTGACATTGAATTAAAAGAAATTAAGGAAAGGAAAAATGAATAACTTGAGATAAACCAGCGATTGAAAAAGAATAAATTAGGAAAATAGATAAAAAACCGAAATTCGGAGGTAGCATTAACCTCAAAAGTACTAGAGAACTGAAGAAAAGTACCCTAAAGTTAAAAGATAGCGAAATTCCCCTAGTACCTATCAATCCTACCCAATCACCAAAAACACAAAATGCCCAAATTCCTGCAACAAATCCTACGAAAGATATCCCAAGCTTAATAAGCATCCCCACGAGCAACAAATTCCAACCCCTAGAGAGCATTTCCACCACGACACTAGCGATGACGCAAGCACAAAAGACTCACTGAAAACAGGAAAACATAGAATCAGGAGAAAAAATAGTGAAAATAAGACGGAAAAGATTTTCTATAATAGTAAATATGAAGACAGGTATAAGAACCAAAATAGTAAACTTTGGAAAATTAAAAAGTTACTAATTGGAAAAAATTAGAAAAGGAATCTCAAAAAGCCAATCAGATATCAGAAATTGATAACAGAAATCAATGGGCCAATTTAAAAAATAAAATGATTAAATTAAATAATATTACGAATAGTTTAGGAAAAATTGACGAACAAAACAATTGTTCGCCAGACGAAGGCGTTGTTGAGCTTAACGAAAGCCAACAATCCCAACTAGAAAAACTTTTAGAAAACAAAATAAAAATACACCAGGGAAAAGGACATAGAGCAACTCATTTAACGAAACATAAAATTGACTTCCAAGGTCATGATCCCATTAAACAGCGATATTACCACGTGATGATAAAAAAACCAGGGAAAGACTATAGATTCTGTTTAGATTTCAGAAAGGTTAATAATATTACTAAAAAAGACCTCTACCCAATCCCACTCATGACAGAAATACTGGACACTTTAAGATCAGCAAAATTTATTTAAAAAATTGATTTAATATTAGCTTATTTACAAATACCATTAGACGATAACTCAGCACCAATAACAGTATTCACAGTCCCTGGAAAGGGCATGTATCAATTTAAAAGGATGCCATTTGGTTTAACCAATGCTTCACCCACTTTCCAGAGACTTATGGACAAATTATTACTCCAGACCTGAAACAAAACGTTTTTTGTTATCTGGGCGACATAGTAGTTAGTTAGTTAGTTGTAATGTGGGCGGGGGTCCCCGTGTGGTGCCCCCCTGGCGCTCAAGCTATGAAGCCTATTGTGCCACACCCGTGTTTATTCTCAAGGCAGTACTCCGAATCCGGCCATCTTCGCCGAGTGTTTTTGGATCTCGGTGGGTTTCGTTGTTACCAACATTCTGAAATTATACCTCTCAGGTGCCAGGCGTACCTATCGCACAGTAAATGACGTCCTTCTTTGTTGATCAGGCAAAGTGAGCATCACCCACTCTGCCATTCGGCAGCCTCCCTAGAAGGCCGCAGGTGAGGGGATACGGCCAGACTAGGGTGGACGGAGCGCTCCCTCTGAGGTCATCAGTTAGATGCACAGATTCGAAGCACTGTCCTGGTGTGTTATGTAAGTGTATGTGCGTGTGTTCATTGCTCGAAATGGGCCAGCGACCGCCGAGCAAGAGTCCCCCGTAGGTGCCTCAAGCATAGGAGTCCCCCGTAGGAGCCTCGAGTGCAAGAGTCCCCCGTACGAGCTTTATGTGCAAAGAGATCGCTGCCTCATTTTCGAGTCTTCTCAAAATCGGCTTCGACCCCCAAGGTTAGGCCCTCAAAAGAGCCCATTTATCCTTGGTAAGGCACCAGCTTTTTCTGAGGGGACCTACAGTTTAAGGTGGGTTCCGAACCACCGGTAGAAGTACATAGAAAAATTTCCATTGGTACCCGGCTCAGGGATCGAACCCCAGACCTCCTGCATGGAAGTATGACGCGCTATCGTCTGAGCCACCGCGGCTTCTAGACGACATAGTAATTGTAACTCAAAATTTTGATGACCACTTGAATTACTTAAACATTGTTTTAGATAAAATCAATAACGCAAACTTAACGATCAGCCCGGACAAATGCGAGTTTGGCTGTTCAGAAATCAAATACTTAGGTTTTAAAGTTACCGACAAAGGACTCGAAATAGACGACGAAAAAATTCAACCCATCCTAGAATTCCCTAAACCTAAAAACATTAAACAATTACAGCGAATTATAGGGGTGGCCAGTTGGTACAGAAAATGTATCCCACACTTTGCGGAAATAATAGAACAGATAAACAGATTACTTAAAAAAGATAAACCATGGGATTGGGGATTAGAACAAGACGTGGCCTTCCACCAACCCTTTCAACTCGAAAGAGCCGCGAGTAACACGGGGTTGGGAGCCGTACTTACGCAGACAATCGACGGTGTAAATTCTGTAATCGCTTACGCGAGTAGAAGCCTCAATGGCACAGAATCTCGGTACTCGGCATCCGAAAAAGAATGCCCAGCGGTAAATTCGGCTATACGAAAATTTAGGCCATACTTAGAAGGTTACAGCTTTAAAGTAATCACAGACCACTTGGAATTGAAGTGGCTATATAACCTAAAAACCCCCACTGGCCGATTAGCCAGATGGTCATTCGAATTACTATAATATGTATACGAAGTCATATATCGTAAAGGTAGTTCAAATTTGGTCCCTGATGTCCTCTCGAGATCAGGAGAACCACAAAAAAATATAGGGTTTACGCTTGCTTGTAGCGTAGAATAACCAAAAGCGGACGTTAACGACAAACCAGAACACTGTTACTCTACCAAATTCAGACAAGTGACAAAAATACCGGAAGAACACGAAAAATGGCGAATCAGAGATTCGCAACTCTACTTTTACAGAACTGACCCACTCAAGTCTACTCTATTACCAGACTCGACTCCTTGGAAATTAGTCGTACCCCAAAACTTAAGACGTCAAGTTTTACGGGAAAATCACGACGAATCCCAGACAGGACATTTAGGTTCAGAGAAAACTTACGCTAAAATTTCCGAACATTACTTCTGGCCAGGGGTATATTCGGACGTGATCAATTAAAGCCAAGTAATAAAAGTAAGATAGGAATAATGGGAAAAAGGATATTAGAAGAACTATGGACCATGGTATAAGCCGATATCATGGGCCCGTTACCAAGTTCGGAAAAAATAAAAAATCAATACATTTTAGTGTTTTTAGACCTATTTGCAAAATGGGTCGAAATAATCCCAATTAAAAAGGCTAACGGGATCACAATAGAGGCAGAATTCCACAAGCGTGTCATTTCGCGTTGGGGAACACCGCGGATTCTCCACACCGATAACGGCACGGAATTTGTCAACAAAACCATAAGAGATTTAACCGCAAAATTAGGTGTCAGACATACCAAAACACCAAAATATTACCCCCAAGACAACCTAACCGAGCGTTATAATAGGACAATTAAGCAAATTATTAAAACCTATTTAGATAACGATCATTCCACCTGGGACGAACATATAGATGATTTGCAGTTTGCAATAAACACTAGCAAAAATTCGTCTATCCAATTCACCCCGGCATTCCTAAGTTTAGGTCGCGAACTAGAACCAACTCTGTCACTCAGAAAAAATATAGAAAACGATAGCGAAATCGAGTTCCAAAGCGTGGATAAGTAGACGGATAGATTGAGAAGGCTACAAATTAATAAAGAGGAAGTTCAGAAAAATTTAGGCCAGTCAAATAATAGACAAGCCAGCAATTACAATTTAAGAAGAAGACCGGTAGAATTTAGAATAGGTGATAGGGTTCTAAAATGGTAACCAAACTGTCTAACAAAGCGGATAAAAAGGCAGGTAAGTTATACGACCAGTATGAAGATCCTTTTATTATTAAAAAGAAAATTTCGCCTACGATTTACGAATTAAAAAAACCTAAATGGAAAAAGCATCGGAGTCATTTAGACTTAAACAAGGGCAAAAATGGCATTGGATCAATAACATTAACGACACAAATGAAAGCGAAAATAACTCGAAAAGAACTGCAAACAATACTCTGAACACAATCACTGTAAAATGACTCTAATAAATAACTTGAAAAATAATAGCATTTTGACTCCTGATACAAGACAGAAGTAACATTCTTCTTTGGGTAGAAAGAAGAAGACTCTTACTTTTTGTTAATAAACTAAATTACATAGTTTGCATGGAATTCAAAATTATAATAATTCATAAATAAATGAAACAAAAACAATTGATCTCAAAAAATGACAGACTCAAAGGACAATCGACTCAAAAAACAAGAAATCTCCACGACAATTGACTACACGGACGAGTTTTTCATTTTTCTTTTCATATTTGTTTCAGAAAGAAGATAACCATGAAGAAGGATCAGAATAAAAAAAGACCACGAGAGAACAGGAACTTAAAGCACAAAACTAGGGACAATTGCAAAAAACTACAATATCAATTTCGCGAAGGAGTAATACTTGAATTTATTTAGATAACATATAACCTTTTAGACAACGAAAAATAATTTAAACTTAGCAAAAACTTTACAACTCCAGACTTAAACAGACAAATTTAATCATTATGAAACCAAAACATAATTATTTACTAGATTTAAAATTGATAAAATCAAAATTATTACAGCAAACCCCAAGAGGAAAACAGCAGATTTGCAAACTTTTATTCAAATGCCTTTTTTGAGACTGTATCAGATTTAGACAAAGACATTACAAAAACTCCAGGTATACACCCAAACCCCCGCAGGGGAGGGGGTGTAACAGAATTGTTACCATTAAAAGGAACTCGGCACGGCCCTGCACGAACGGGTTGCTGGGCCGCGCCCGAGATAAGGCGGAACCCTCCGAAGGGTCCCGAAGTCCCGGTCGATGCGACGGCGCGTTCCTTATCCAATCTAGTCTTGACCGTTCGCTAGTTCACCTAAGTTCTTACGTGCCTCTGGCAAGTGCCGCGGCATCCCACCCTGGCTTCGCCTCCTGGAGAGGACCTCCACAGCAATGAATTGCACCTACAGTAAAAGTCATATCGAGACAAATAGTATTTTTTAAATTTTGAGTTTATTGCTGATATGTGTGACTCAGAGGTAGAGCAACGGACTGGTATTAACAAAGACCAATTTAAAAATGTTCTGTCTTCACTACCATCTCTCGCCGGAGCGGAGCAAAAAAATCCAAATACAGCACTAGCACTTATTTATCAAAACTTCATACAAGTGAAACTGATGAGATGTTGTCCTCACTCTTTAATATACCTCGTTCATAAACAGAGCGATTGATGAGTAAAGCAAGGAACTCTCTGCTGAAAGATTTTGTTCCTCTCTACCTAGGTTTTTCCCGAGTAAATCGAGAAGAACTGAAGAGTCATAATACAACAGTTGGCCGTCAACTATTTCTGAATGGACATAATGATAAGTGAATTACCATTTGGGATGGAACTTATGTTTACATGCAGAAGAGTTCTAATAATAGCTTTCAGCGAAGATCATTTAGCATGCACAAATATCGCCCTCTGATAAAACATTCTATTGCTGTCGCAGCCGATGGATATATTTTATATGTGTTTGGCCCCTTTCCAGCTAACAAATCTGATGCAACAATAATGCTTGAGCTCTTTGCAAATAAATCTGGTCTCCGTTCTTTCTTTATGGAAGGCGATGTTTTCCTCGTAGATCGAGGATTCAGAGATTGTGTTGCCACTTTATTAGAATATGGAGACGACGTAAGAATGCCTCGTTTAGCTGAAGGTGGTCTTCCTTTGAGTGATTATGAGGCAAACCTCTCTCGCCTTGTCACAAAATGCCGATTTGTTGTTGAAGCCGTCAATGGACGATTTAAATCATCTTTCCGATATTTGGACAAAGTGTGGCAAAATAAGTCTGTTCCACATTTGATCGGCGACTATCGAATTGCGGCAGCGATCCTTAACGTCTTCCATGTGGAAATTGAGTCAGATATCGTCGATGGCCAGAAAATCGGTCAATTGATGCTTGCTAAAATCTCAGAGCCCAATCGACTAGCTTTATTAGTCAAAATCCAACGACTAAATAGGCAGTCTGAAAAATTTCAGATTATGAATCAGAATTCGTTGGAAGACTTCCCAAAACTATCGCTGGACGAATTGCGAACTTTGGCTCTTGGATCATATCAATTAAAGCAAGCAAGATCCTATTATTCTGAACATGTGAGTCCTGATGGACGTTATGAAGTTCAATCTGCAGACATGTTGGATCCCTTTTTCTAAACTCCCATGGTATCAATAAGAGTGCCCCGATGTTAATTCGTGCGCGAATAAAATCTCGCCACTGTAATAGCACAAAATATTTCATTTATATTTTGGTTGATCAAGATAAAAGTGGCCCAGAGGCAATAGCAGGGCACTTTTGCCAGTGAAAAAACGGTAAAAGGCCTGTTGGGTGCAGTGTGCATATAATGACAGTCCTTTGGTTCTTAGGATGGGGTAGGTTTCAGTCCGAAATCAAAGAACCTGCCAAATTCTTGAATAATATCTTTGCGGTATTTGAAGAATCGGACGAATACGATAATACGTGAACATTTGAATTTATGGAAAACAGTTTTGAGGCTAAATTACAGGAAAAAAATCTATATTCTCGTTTGAAGTTTTGGTTTTGAGCCTATACAGGTGCGAGAGTTCATCAGCCTATATCGTCTAAAGGACAGGCCAGGCAGCTTCGGTCCCATAGACTTTTTTTCATGGCTTGGTGAGTACTTTTCATCAGTACAAGGTTCATCCTGCGAGGCCAGGGGGCCACAACCCATAAGGATTTGGTCATCCTCCTTTAAGAAATTAGAATTCCACACTAAAGTTTGCTGATAACTCCAAATTTATAAGGTATAATTTCAAAAAAGCTGATTTTAATTCACTTCATATGAGTCTTCACAATACAGATTGGTCATTACTATGGCTTTGTGACGGACCTGAGCAAACAGTTTCTTCTTTTTACATGCTCGTTTATGATATAATTCACAAAATTGTTCCATTATTTAAATTGAATATATTAATGGACCGTTTTCAGTCATGGCACACTTATGTTGTAATCACTGATAATAAATTGAAAAATAAATTTAAGGCTAAACATGATTCTACTAATAACCCTTATTATCTTGTTATGTTCCAAAAATTACGCGCTAGTATAAAAAAGCGCATTGAAATTGCATTTTCTGGATTTACGCACAATGCGGAGGTAAACATAATCTTAGAACTATCAACATTTTGGTCATGTGTCAATAGATTAAAGCGTGATCATAGAATACCAGGCGTAATAAGTTTTAACAACATCGTTCCTACATCTTTACTAGATAAGTCGAATCAGCGGAGACTAGGTGATAATATTCAATTTTCCGAAAGCACTGTGTCAAAAGCAATTAAAAAGTTACCAAATAAACATACTGCTGGGCCTGATATGATACCCGCGTTTGTAGTTAGGGATTGTGAATTTGTATTTACTCCAATTGTTACCAAAGTATTTAATCTAGCATTAGAACGTGGTACATATCCTGAGGAACGGAAAAAGTCTAGGGTATGTCCTGTATTTAAGAAAGGACTCAAATCTGAAGTTACCAACTAGAGGCCTATTGACATTTTAAATAATTTTTCCAAAGTTCTTGAATTATGTCTGCATGATTTTATATATACTCTTATTGCTAAAAATATATCAACATTTCAACATAGCTTCATTCCACGGAGATCTACCACTTCCAATCTACTTGTGTTTACGCAGAATATAAAGGACCTTCTTGTTCATTACGATCAGGTTGATGTTATTTTTACAGATATTTCTAAAGCTTTTGATAAGGTCGACCATGCATTATTACTTAACAAACTTTGTAAAATGGAAGTTCCGCATAAGCTCTTGCTCCAAATAGCATCGTATCTTACTGATAGGAATCATATGGTTAAGTATGGTGGCTACTCCTCTCTTCCGTTTGTGCATTCATCTGGACTTCCTCAAGGTTCAAATTTGGGACCATTGCTTTTTCTTATATTTATAAACGATGTATGACTTGCTTTGAATTGCAATCACCTGCTTTATGCAGATGATGTTTGTGGCGTCAAGCCGCACATTACTCAAGTATGTTTTCATGCGTTTCTCAAGTTTGAGATAATTGTTAAATCTAGTTTGCGACAACCGGCCAGAAGGGGCGACAGCTATCAGTCCCAAATCTGGTTCTTCTATCAGGGACGCTTCACCCTGTGACGTGTACGTCCCTCGAGAGACAAGACAGTACGCATTTGACCGTGAACCGTGTTGCACCCCCGCATAGGACCCATACCGTCCACCCTCTTTTCTCAGTGCTCGCACTTTCTCACTCCCTCTCAGTGCAGTGAATCTTAAACTCAGTGAATCAGCGATCGTTCTCTGTGCAGTGACTCCCAACTCTGAGTGATTTTTCGTTTTGTTTAGTGTGCATAGTGTAGTTCTCTCGTATCATGTCGCGGTGCGAATCCCACTTTTCTGGCCCACAGGCCCAGAAATGTGATTCACACAAGTAGAAACCCAGTTTGCCCTATCCCGCGTACATAATAACACGACCAAATTTAATTACATCGCGGGAAACTTAGACTCTAAATACGCCGCGGAAGTGCGCGATATTTTGACCTTGCCCGAGGGAGACGCCGGTAGGACGTACGCGAATTTAAAAGCCCAACTTATCGACCGGTTAAGTGCGTAACAAGACCAGAAAACGCGGCGCCTCTTAGACCATGAGGAAATCGGCGACCGGACGCCATCACAGTTCCTCAGACACTTGCGTGGACTTGCGGGCAACGTTTTTCCGGATACCGTTTTACGACCCTCTGGCTCGGTCGACTGCCAACTGCCGCGCAAGCCATCCTGGCAACTCAGAACCAGACAAATCTGGACAAACTTTCGCAACTCGCGGACGCGATCGCGACGACGCTAGGTCCAAAGACTCACGTAGCGGAAGCGTCGGCACAGGCGATACAAACGGTCCCAGGCCATGTAGACCTCGGTGCCCTTTTCGAGCAGCTTTCCCTAGTGACTACTAGACTTGCAAATATGCAAATATGATGTAAAAGGAAACGGCCTGGGCCGGCGCTGAATGAGGCCAGCGACCCTTGCCCGAAGCCTCGCCGCCTCTTTGTGACCGACACAGTGACAAAAACACAATTTCTGGTCGACATAGGAGCCGACATTTGTGTTTTTCCGCGAACTTTTCTTCGCGGACGAAAATTAAGGTCTAATTTCACCCTTTTTGCGGCCGACGACACAGCTATCGCGACTTACGGATTCGAAACCTTTTCCCTGGATCTGGGTCTCAGGCGAGCTTTCGAATGGCGTTTCGTTGTCGCTGACATTAGCAAACCCATCATCGGAGTGGATTTCTTGCACCACTACGGACTCCTCGTGGACATTAGAAGCCAGAGACTCGTCGGTGATCTCACCTCTCTCTCTGTGACCGGCAAAGTTGCACCCTGCAAGGATGCCTGGCTGGGAATCCGTTCCGTGCAAAAAGTATCTGCATCGTGGCACGAACTCCTGGAGAAATACCCGCAAAAAACCCGCCCAGCTGGTGCTGTCGTAGAGTTGAAACATTCAACGAAACACTACATCCATACCACACCTGGACAACCGGTTACAGAGAAACCACGACGACTTGCCCCGGATCGTTTCAAGCAAGCGAAGAAGGAATTCCAGGATATGCTGCAAATGGGTCTGACAAGAGTGTCAAAGAGTAGCTGGGCATCACCTCTTTACATGGTGCCGAAGAAAGGAGGTCAATGGAGACCCTGTGGAGATTACATGAAGCTCAATTCCAAGACCATTCGTGACAAGTACCCTGTGCCACACCTCCAGGATTTTGCACATGCTCTCTTTGGTAAGACTATCTTCTCTACTATCTACCTTGTCAGGGCGTACAATCAAATACCAGTTGCGGAAGAGGACATTCCAAAAACGGTCATCACGACACCTTTCGGATTGTATGAATTCCCGTTCATGTCATTTGGACTCCGCAACGCAGCTCAAACTTGCCAGCGATTCATGGACGAAATACTTGAAGGACTGAATTTTTTGAAAGTCTAAATTGACTTCCATGAAGTTTCCTGGGCATGAAGTAGCACCACTGGGTATCAGGCCACTTCCAGAGAAGGTCGAAGCAATTCTCAATCATCCTCAACCTAAAACGGCGAAGGATCTTCGACGTTTTCTGGGAACTATCAACTTTCATCGTCTCGCAATTCCAAAGGCACCTGAACAACAAGCTTCACTTAACGATCTTCTTCAAGGTAACATCAAAGGAAAATCTCCAGTTCCATGGACTCCGGCTGCTTTAAAGGCTTTCGAAGAATTCAAATAGAGCCCAGCAGACGCTGTTTTGCTTGCCTTTCCTGCGCCATTTTATTATTACATAAACTATCGAACCCCCAAAATGTTAAAATGCATTTACCGATTGCGAATCTAAACTCTTGCTTAAATCTTCAATCTAATTTAAATCTTTTCACCAATTGGTGTAAATTAAACAATTTGAGTCTAAACCCTTTAAAGTGCAAAATTCTATCGTTCTCAAATAAAAATGTAGTACAGACTCATAGATACTCCATTGACGGCATTGAACTGGAAAGGGTTGAGGTCTATTGAGTACGGCCGCGGCAACAGCCTGGTCAGATAATGAGAGTGTCTGTAGGAAAACTGATGAAATGTCCATTCAGGGAAAAAAACTTTTAAAAAACTTTTGCCCGAGTTTATTGAACGGTTTGATTGCAGTTGAGTTTTGAATTTATCTGTATATGACAGTAGATCTATCGGATTACAAATATCACAAAGAGTACTTCAATATTCTCGTTTTTAGAAAAAGGTATTTGGACAAATTATTGTGTTATTGTGTTGGATAGTTAATATTATATATATTCACATATTTATAAGATCTATTATTTTTGTAAAAGTAATGATAGTTGTCAGATTTTGAGGTTGGAAAGTTTAAATATCCCAAAATATTTATGGAGTATATTTTATTTTAATTTAAATGACATTAGGTATTTTATTAGTTGTCTTGAGTTCTAAGTGAAGCTTTTTTTTTAATTCAATATGTTATGTGAAAAAACTGTTTTCTTAGGTTTCTTGATTATGGCAGAAGCGACACTGCACTGAATTTTGCTTATCCCATTCACTTTTAACTCCTGCACCCTCACTACATGAATGACTCCTAAACTTTTTCCCTTATTCAGTGTTTCAGGGTGAAAATCGATTGAATTAATTATAGCTTGAAATCCTGTTTTAATTAAAATATTCATCACCAATCCGCTTCTTGACATTCGACCGGTAATTTTTAAGGTTATGTTCATAACCAACAACAAAACTAGAACGGGTTTAGCTAGCATAAAAAGACAAATTTTTCACGAAATCTTTGGCTTTGGCCGCCGCGGGCACTGTCTGTCATATTCGGTAAATATCAAGGTCATGCCCATACTCAATAGAGATCTAGGTATTTTACTAGACAGTCGATTGACTTTTAATGACAACATAGATAAATTGGTTGCTGGTGCAAATAAAACTCTTAGCTTTCTGATGAGAGCATGTAGACATTTTAAAACAAGAAATCCGCTTATCATATGGCCCTCACATACAAAAAAGCATATAGCTGCTATTGAAAGCTGTCAAAGGTGTTTCCTTAAATAGCAAGCGTTTAAGGAGGACAAAGTTTACCCTCCCCGAGGATCTGATCACCAGGCATTATGCAACAGATTCCACATATATGGGCTCTCGAAGATAGAGGAATATTCGCAAGTATTCAAACATTGTTCAAAATTATCCGAGGACTAATTGATAGTCCA
>CAKNWT010206507.1:0-15131 GCA_932066315.1 Andricus coriarius | reverse complement strand
TTTCAATATGTATAAATGCGCAAACAAGGTCATGGTAGTTAATCAGAATCTTGATTTATTTTATGTGTCTCTAGGAGAATTTATAAAGTTTTTCATGATTTTTTTTACCATACGAACACAATGTAAAAGCCTGCCTGTGTGCTCACATCTATATTAATGTACGGATTGCACATCTTTGTAGCCCTATTATTGGTTCTTTGAACTGTTGGGCTTTCTTATTTTTCAAATAAATAAATCACACTTATGGCCACGTCTCACGACTGTGAGGTGGGTGGTCACAGGGCACGATGAAATCACAACGACAGGCCGGCGAAACCCTCGTGTGTCAGGACGCGTTTATTTAACAGGTGAATTAACAGGTTCTCTCGGCAGCCTGCTGCAATTTTTTTCGAGCCACCTTGTTCGTACATGTCTCGCTACACAGGCTCAATTTTTCGTACAATCCTGTTGTTTAGGACAGCTGTGAAGCTCTTATACAATGTGTTCAAACAAGTTATCGGCCTGTAATTCTCTGGGTTGGATAAGTGCCCTTTTTTCGGTAGGAGTATAGTGCGTCCTAACACCAGGCACTGCGGAGTGGGCGTTTCCGACTTTAAATATGAGGTAAATATGCGGGCCAGATGTTGGTGTGTAGAAGTAAACTTCTTCCACCAGAAATTCTTGATACCATCTGGTCCTGCAGCGGAAAAGTTCTTCGTACCCCTAAGGGCTTTTTTCACCTCTCTGGCAGTGATGGGGATTTTATTGACAGAAATAGGGTGATCGCTGAAGAGGCGCGATGGGTCAGCGAGAATCTGTTGATTCTCCCTGATCCATCTCTCCCTCTTCTGTATCTCCTTCTTATGACAGACGACACCCGTGTTTTGTCAACAATATGCTGCTTGATTATCAGCAGCTTTAAATTGTTCAGTATGTGATTGTAGATCCTCAGTTCTTGGGCGAACTTTCAAACCCGTTCCGTGAACGGTCTACCAGATATTGTGTAGTCAAGCACATACTGAACACGAGACGCATTCTGTCTTGCCCATCTAATCTTCTTGTTCAGTTGATGCAAGCGTCTTTTGGTCTTTTGATCCATAGTCGGTTTCAGCCTTCGATTTGAATCACTTGAAGCTCTCGCAGCACCAGAAGCTGGACAATTGATGGTCCATAGGTAGGAATCCTCCGAGATATCCTCACGAAAAGAGGCATCCATTTCAGCCAGATCTTGGGGCTTAGGAGGAACCTGTATGTTAATGTTCGTCTTTGTCCTGAACTGGCTATCATCTCACAGAAGGTGCCTGCTTTCCGCGGTTGGTCTTAATGTCGCTACCTCATCTTCATATGTAGCTAGTTCAAGCAGCGGTTGGGGAAGCGCTCCGCGTACATATCCATTTTTCGAAAGGTAGGCACGTTCATTTCGCAACGACTGATGCGAAACGTGCTGAAGCTCTGGGTGTTTCTGGCACCACAGTGGGTGCATACACGCTGTGAAGCCTCCGTGAGTAGGGATAATGCTGGCTTCGTAGCAGTCTAGCCAGTTATCCTTGCGTTGATTCGTCCACTCAATGTGGGCGTTTCGCTGGTTCGTCATCGCGTTTCCATCTAATTATTTTCAGCACACCGAACTCTAGTGTGATCGGCACTGTTTACCGACCCATTGTCGGATGTTCTGGGCGTTCGTTCGTTTTGAACCGCATCTACAACTTTTTGGTGGTTTGGTGGTGTCGTTATTGTTCCCAGGAGCAGCTAGGGAAAGGGTTCGTTCATCCTTGTACAGCCCCGCATTCAAGGATAAGGCTGCAGGACGACTACCTTCTGCAACTTCCCCGCCAGTAGCTCAGCATTTCATTGGCAGGCCGGGATGCTTTTCAGGCCATTAACCAGTGAAAGCTTGGCACCTCAAAGAGCTCCGATGATCAGAGCGACTAGCTTAACAGAATATTCCCAGTAAACTGCCGCAACTACCTTAAAATGTCTTCATACCTCTCTTTCTTTTCATTCTCCTCGGCTGTGATGTTCTTGTCGGCTGGTGCCGAAAATTCGATAAGGAACATGGTTCGTTTCTCAAAGTCAAGGAGAGCTTGAAGCAATTCAATATAATTTCATATTTTATATTTCCAAATGAAGAGGCTTAGCAAAGAATAAGAGCAAGGGATTGCGCACGCATACACCTATGATAAGAGGGGACGAGCGGGTCAGCATTAGCGGGACCTAGAGACGCCATCGAACCACGACCAGGAAGAGCAAAATTCACTCTTCGTTAGGCACCAAGAACGAGCAGGTTGTCTGGCAGGGAGGGTCCTGCTAGCCCGCAGTAGGACTCGCGAATACGAATCAATTTGGCTACATGTGATTTAGATAAGGATTGGAGGATAAAGTTAGGATTAAAATCTTCAGGATCACTAAGGTTTCTACGGGTAGAATCATTGGTTTTTTTAGATATAATTAAAAAGTTTAAAGACTTCTGAAGTTCCTTTACTGGAGCTTCAAGTGACAGTTACCATTTATCCAGCATTAGGGAAAACGACTGTTCTTCAACCCATTCTCATTTAGGAGCTCAGCAGTCTGGTCCTGAACGTCCTGAATAAAATGGTCAATTAGTTGTAAGAAGATTCTGTGAGAGTGAGATATTCTACTCATGATTATGTTTAATGATGTAAAAATGTCTGACTAGGATATTCAACCCATTTAACATTTGGGAGCTCATCCAAGCAGCTAAATTTATCGTTGAACACCATCACGATTCATGAGAAGAATAGCCTCACCAAAATTTAAAGGTTCTGGATTCGTGAATCATAACGGACGAAGAAAACTTACTTCCAGTATGACTTCTCGAGTCCACACAATTTAGACCAAGGGCATCAGGAGGAGCAAATAAAATAAAATTAAATTAAGGAAGATGATCCTGGAGATTAAAGAAATAAGAAAAATAAGAAATCACTCAGGCATATTGATCACAGTAAGCCCTTCTTTCGCTTTTGTGCACCCACTTTCCCTGTTGCTTTTCTTTTAACGTAAAAAGAATAATAATTTGAATCAAGTTTTTTTTTTGTAAATGGTATTTTTTTCAGCTAAGATCCTTCACTCTACCAGGAGTGATGCCGACTTTGTTAATCGGGACCAATCTCCTGAACAAAGAAAATTAAATCTGTTGAAAGGTCGAATTCTTATAGACTTTGGCTCTATGGGAAGAATACTTTTCGTCACAACCCTATTAACAAATAAGATGAAGTCAAAAAAACCTTGCACAGATCAAGTTTAACGCTACAAGCTATTGCACGCTTCGAACGCGCGACAGAAATAATTGTCGAGAATATGAAGTTCCAGTATATGCGGCACTTCTCATTTTCGACAATTGATTCTATTTCCCTAGGAGCGTTGAGTGGTGTCAGATCTGATGCCGTAAGAGTGACAGAGATGGTAATAAAGCATTCTAGGAAGCGCATTGTGCGTTTGGATGTACGTCATTTCGACATGAGTTGGGCAACTAGACAGTATGTGTCCTAGGCGCTCGGGGTGTGCATGACACGCTCTGCAGCTATCATCGGGAATGTCTTGGCTTAAAATGTGGCGATGGTATACTAAAGTTAAAATGCCACCGTCTTCACACGCCAAATTGAAACCCTCTGTGCCCTACTTCAATCCGGGTGATTTGAGAAAAGCAAACGTTAGCTCATACGACATCGACTGATCATTCACATTTCTGTGGAAGATTCGTGACCCGATATCGAGAGATCTGAGCTCGTCCTTCGACCATGGAACTACTCCCAATGAATAGAGTACTAACTGGACGGCAAGTATGTTCGTTGCAGATACTTTGTTCCTCGCCGACAGCTCGGCGGACAGTTGCGTCCTAGGTGCAGCTTTGTAGCACGCCCAGTTATGCATAGGTCTCTCCAGTGCCAAGGTGTCGTACAGCACTTCTATTGACGAGATCAGGGTCTTCGGGGATGCCATAAAGTTTTTCTCGCTTCAAATTAACCTCGGCGCATTTTTGTAACCCAAACTCCATTCCAATCTCTTAAGTGTACTCTTTGACAATATCTAGAGCTAGATTTACTTGCTCTTTATTTTTAGCATAGATCTTGAGATCCATGTAAAATACATGAGTAACCTTATGCTTTCCATTTCCACGCTTGCCGCAGAAGTACCCTTGGAAATGGTGAAGTGCGAGAAATAGTCGCAATAATAAGAGGTCAAACGCGGGAGGTAGCGCATGGTGTCGCCCTGAAAGACACCTCTCTGAAAGGTGACGTTATGAGTTTTCACACGATGTTTTCCAGATGAGATTGTAAATCTGCTTTTCCAAAGTGGCATCAATTTCTCAATGCACCTCAGTATATGTGGATGACCCTTTAAGCTTTCCAACAGACAGATGATAAGTCTATGGAAGGTTGAATTGAAAGCTTTCCGGTAGTAAATCCAGGCCATCAATAGGTAGCGCTGGTAGGATGCTGCGTCTTTGCACATACGCCTATCGATGAGCAGGTTCTCCCGAAATCCTGGTAAGCTTTTCTTTGAGCCGATTGGTCACACAGGTCCGATTGTCTGAACAATCCTATTATTTAGGATGATTATGAAGATCTTATACAGCGTGTTTAAATAAGTTATTGGCCTTTAATCCTTGGGTCAGAAAAGTTCCCCATCTTCGGGAGGAGCACTGTGCGTTCTTCCACCAACCACTCCGGAACAGGCTCTTCCGATTTTATATATGACGTAAAAATGCGGGCCAGATGCTGGTGAGTTGAAGGAAACATCATTCACCGGAAGGTCTTTATACCATCTAATCCCGGAGCGTGATAGTTCATGCCTTCATGCCTCCTAATACATTTTTCACCTCCTCGGTAGTGATAGGTGGGCATTCCTCCTCAGGTGTTATGAGGGCACTGCACAGCTCATTGAAGCTATTTATGTTCTTTGATTTTTTTTCAGTGGATACTGGCCTTAGTACACTTCTCTCCAAAATGCCTCGACCTCTTCTGGTTTGAGCGGGTGGTTGACAGTAACTGGTGGGTCTACGAAGTGTGAGATTTTGTCTCAATACTTTTGAGTGGACGGATAGTCTCAAGGATAACCTGCTGGTGTGTTACGAAATCAGTATGGACCCTAAACGAGAAGGTTACATGGCGTGACTGCATGCTCTGTTTTGCGAAAAACACCCAGAGCTCTCTCATTTTTCGCATCAACGTCTGCGAAACCATGCCGAGATACTCCGCAAAAGGGGTTATGTAAGCGAAGCGCCTAGTCAACCGCAGCCAGAACAAGCCGGCAATAGAGAAAGAGAGGCGACACTGAGACGAACCACGGACAGGCATCTAATAGAGGAAGAGTGATGCTCGAATTTGCATTTGAAACGATTATAGAAAAAGGAGATTTATATTATTTAGAATTTTGATGAATTTAATTCGAAATTGCGTTTGAGATGATTATAGAAAAAGGACATTAATTTTACTTAGAATTTTGAGAAAATTTAAAATCGCGTTTGAAATTTTCAGTTTCGTTTAACGAAAATTACATGCGTGGGTTTTGTATGACCTATCGAGCGAACGCGGATAGGCAAAGATAGCGCAGGGACCAGATAAAAGAGGATTTTGTAGTCAATTGTAGTATATTGTGTGACAAGTGCGCGAAGTGACATGGTAACAACATGTAAATTGGAGTGAATGTCTAACCTAACATTTGAACAAAAGGAGAGCTGTGACAGAATATGAATGCTGTTATTTGATTTGCTGTCAACAGTGTGCGAAAAACTGGCCGATTTACTTCGCGCACTGTTGATAGCCAATCAAAAAACAGTATTCATATTTAGCCACAGCTCAAGAGTGCGCGAAGAACTTCTCCCAGTTGGTGTTCGAATCACGCACTTTGCGCCTGCTACGCAGGCACGAGATTTCGAACTTCGCACGCCATTGTTTCCAAAAAGTGATTTAGTGAGTCTCACTTCAGTCCCCACTTTCGAGCTCAATTAAAAAAAAAAAAGAGTTCAAATTAGAAAAAAAATAATGGCGAAACTTTATCAGAGAAACAATATGGAACTTTAAAGAAAGGTACAACTTTATCTAAGAGGGAAAAAGATGCGCAATCAAACTGATAAAAATGTATTATTGAAAAATAAAAATGCCAAAATGTTTTCAAAAATACGGAGAAGACTTCCCACCACAAGTGATCAGACTTTATTTGCCCTTTTAAGATCCGGCGGTTCAATTGTTTATTAAAGTTGCACCCTTCGGCGTAATTTAGCGTAATTTTATATATGGGTAGTATTGTTACATCATGGCACCCTGAGAAATTATAAGTGGTACGTAAATCTTCAATGTGTCTTTTTTATTTAGAACATTATCGGAGACAAGTAACATGAGCCTAATTGTATACGTCAGCATGAAAAGGACCCGATATGTCAACTTTATTTGAGGAGTTACCAACTTTTGGTCATAGTAGAAGAAGACAACATGTTGTCAGTCAATAGGTATCCGTCGGTATCCACCATTACTGACACACCCAAGTTCTTGTGCGCAGGAGCATGTTAACCTTTTTATTTTGTTGAACGAAAATAGTCGACACCGAGGGCACTTTCGCGCACAATAAAATACTCCTCTTGCACTTAAGCAACATAATCAAACATGGTCTGCTACTTATCTTCAATTTCGCGACACATTGCCTTGAAAAGTGGTTTTTCGAAGTTCCAACTTCTAAAGTGCCCCCGTAACTCGTTTATCAATCAAGTGAGTTTATGACTTCAAATGTCAAGATTGTATCCGGCTATATGTCTCCATACGCATCTACATACAAACGACCTGGGCCCCTTTTTATGCGGTCGTACACAACTTATCCTGATAAATTATTAAGAAATTTCGACCCTCTCGAAAATAATAGCAAAATTGAAATGTTGTCTTCCCAATTTACGTTTATTAATTTGCATCCATCGACATTTTTTACAGTTCATGTTTGCACCAAGCCAACAAAGTTTACTTTTAATTATAAATAATATTAATGTAAAAGGAATTTTAAGCCATACCTCCGCCATGAAAGCGTCAAGTGGATCAACATCTTCTATTAAAACTTCCTCTTTTACAAGTCCCATATCCTCCTTCAAATCCCCTTCTTCTTCTTTAGTATCTTTATTACTATTTTGCATAACTGGTGTCTCCTCATCGCTTTCGTCTTCTAAAGTCCATTTTTTTGAAGGTATTTGTAAATTAGCCAGAATAGTAGATTTTCCATCTTTTTTGGTTGCCTCTTGCTCTTTTTTCTTTCGCTCTGCGCGCCATCTTTCAATTCGTTCTCGTCTTTTTTGCATCTCCATTTCTAACCGCTTCTGCTCTTCCTCCTATTTAAAGTAAATAAATATAAATAATAAGACCTTGACCTATGGCAGTTTAATTTGAACTCATCAAAAACGTAAACTCATATTCATTGAGTATTAAGCATTGGTACATTAGCTTACAAAACCCTTCTTTGTGGGCGCTTGCTGCCCATTTCACAAACTATTTTATATTGAAATTTGACATAAATACGTACCTTATCAAGATTTAAGGGATCAAATGGCAACTCTTCCTTTTCACCTTTTTCTTTATCCTTTCGATCACGAGACCGCGATCTATTAGCCCGTTCCTTGCCAGAGCGAGAAGATTTCGAACTGGTAAGCCGCTTTTCTTTACTGTCTCCGCTAATTTACAAAATGTATCAACAAATATAATTAATAGAAATAATTTGTTTAATGACGGACTTGTCGATGGCAGAACTAAAGTCGGATTCAAAAGTCCTGACACCTGGCTATGAAGCTTTATTACTCTGCGAGAAAAACCCGCAAAATGTTGAGGCAAAGACAGAAATGTTCTTCAAGATTATACGTGTGAAACTATGTCAGTTTGATTTTCATCAAACAATTTTTGACTTTCCTGTGATAAAAAATGTGTGAAAAAACAGGAGAAATGACCCTTAACTTTCACTAAGTCGACTTTAAAGTCCTCCACACGTTCAAAAATTGTTACTAGAAATTTACAAAAATTTATGAGTATTCAGTAACATATACTTAACAAATGGCAATTTTTTACTTTAATTTAATGATTATTTTAATTAGTAGAGCTAAAAATGTAAGAAATAATGATCTCGGCTGTGGATAGAGATTTCAAGCTGAACTCTAGTTTAAAAGAAGCTTCTCGATTCAACGGTTTCATCTCAAAAGTTAAAAGGTCAATAAAAATTATTAATGTCCGAATTAAAAGCGGCGGAATAATTACGATCTCAATGAGTTTCAATACTGGAAAACTCGTACTGAGAAAAAGGTCTCTTCTCATCATTGTCCAATTTAAGCGTGAAAGAGATCCCTTTAAAAAAAGGGTTTACGGAAGCTTGACCCTTTTTTTTAGAAGGGATCTCTTTCACGCTTAAATTGGACAATGCTGAGAAGAGATTATTCCGACGCTTTTAATTCAGACATTAATAATTTGTATTGGCCTTTCAACTTTTGAGATGAAACGGCTGAATCGAGAAGCTTCTTTTAAGCTAGAGTTCAGCTTGAAATCTCTATCCAAAGCCGAGATATTTTTTTTTTAATTTTTAGGTCTACTAATTAAAATAATCATTAAATTAACGTAAGACAAATTGCCATTTGTTAAACACATGTTACTCAATACTCATGAATCTTTTCAAATTTCTGGTAACAATTTTTAAACGTGTGGAGGACTTCAAAGTCGACATAGTGAAAGTTGAGGGTCATTTCTCCCGTTTTTTCACACATTTTGTGTCATAGGAAAGTCAAAAAAATTTTGACAAAAATCAAACTGACATCGTTTTACACGTATAATGTTGAAGAATATTTCTGTCTTTGACTCAATATTCTGCGATTTTTTCTCGAAGAGTAATAAAGTTTCAAAGCCAGACATCAGAACTTTTGAATCCGACTTTGGGATGCATTTCGCCATTTTTTTAACAAAATACGTGTGCGAGAAATAAGAAAAACAAACGATTTTTCACTCTGTTCCTTGCAGTGCCCCCAATACTGCAGCCAGATGGCCAATATGATTTATATGGTGATTTTCTTATGTGAGAAGAAATTGATAATATATTTCTTTGAGTAATAACTCCGATTGGCCTCCGTGACGCACGAGCAGTGGGATTGGAGAGCAGAATTGGAAGCACTGATTCCCGGTACACGTTTTCAGACCCTACAATGGCTAATGCATGATACCACATAATATAATACCCCAGCAGAACTGTAGCGATGTTCTATTCTCAATAGAATTTTGAGAATAAGGTACAATATCGGTGGTCATTGAGCAGGTTATGACTTCATCTTTAATTACTATGATTCTAAAGATCTTGATAGATTTTCAGGATTAAATTTTATCTTTGCCTTATGAATATTATAAGTTAAACATTTTCTTTTGTGATATTTCATTATCACAAATTGATATGGAGGCATTTCACATCGAATGTCCCAACCCAAAAATCGATCCGACCCAAGCCCTTTGTTTTGCGTATCTACAACTACTTTCATACAGAATAAGAAAAATTTTATACTTAATATTTTCGATAGATTTGGTTTTTAAAATTTCAATCGATCACAAGAATTTTTTTCAAATACAGAATTCGATTTCGGTTTCAAGTATTTTACGCGCAAGGCACATATGTTACAGCACATATAGTGGCCTACTTTCTTAAAAATTATAATTAGGCATAATTTTTTTGTGATAAAGTAGTCAATTTTTAGCTTTTCTTTTAGTACGTGATGTAGTTTGAATTGCAATACTAACATATTAGAGATAATAGATACTGACTGAAAGAAGCATGTTTATATGCTAATCGCTGGCTTTTGTGACAGCTCCAAAGCCTCTATAATTATAAAGAATTTTTAGTGATAGGTTTTATCAAAATTAATTATAATCATAAAAAAGTAGTGTCTATCAAATTCTAAAAATATAATACGTCCCCAAAATCTTAAAATTAATTAATTATTCATAAAACTCCGAGAATATGGAGAAAATTATGTGTGGAATCTGAAATGACGACTCTGAAGCCTCACAAAATGGAGGATGAACGGAAACATATTATTTATTTTTTGAAAAACATATCCTTGAAGAATTTGTTGGATTGGTGCAGCAAAACTCTTTTCTGAAGTTAATATTATTTTTAGAAGATTTTTCTGCCAATTACAGCACGATAAACATGAGAACTGTCAACTGCCTGACACCTCAAAAGAATTTTATTGTCTGCGCTACTAAAAGTTTTAAAGCCGAATTAGAGACAGAAAACGCGTTCTTTTGCTTCTGGAGACAAAAAAATGTTTTAAAGAATACTTTTTTTCAAATAAAAATTCCAAAATTTTTCGATAAATAAAAAAAAGGTTTGAGACATAAATTACAGTTGAATTTATGTATGCCTTATTAGACAGAACAAAAAAGATTATTATTCATTATATTGTTTAAAAACCAAAGCCATGTAACCCCCTTTGGAGCGCAGGTTATGAAAGAGGAATAGTTCCAGGAAAATAAAAGTGGATACCATATAAAATCTGTTGGAGAAGCTTAGGAAAGTAAAACATCAATTCCGTAAAAAGGAATTAAACAATCCTATTATATTTACCGTTTTCTCTCTCTTTCATGTCGATCTCTTCTTTCGCCTCTATCCCTTTCACGTTCTCTAGAGCGACTTTTTCTCTCTCTATGTCTCCCTTTATCTCTGTCTCTATCTCTACTTCTTGAACGCCTCCTTCTCTTCTCGGGTGAAGCAGAGCGAGATTTCGATCTAGATCTAGATCTTCTTCTGTGATGTCGATCCCTAGAATGATTGAATTGTGTTAGTGAACTGACTTTCGTCTAAAACGTGTTAGAGGCATATTTTTAAAAAATTTGCGTTTTTGGTATTGGTAATTTGGATCTATTTAGAGTTTATTTCGCCTTTAAATCCTTTACAAATTATTTATATTTCAATTATAAAGTTTATAAGTGTATCGAACAATCGGTTACATTTATATAACCTCAGTGCCATGAAACCTGACCGCCCCTGATCATTTTTAATAATAAGAATAATAAGAAGACATTGTATTAAAAAGTGCACGAGTGTAGTAAAAATGGCGCTCTTCACATACACTTTAATGGCTTTAAACTAGCAAAATATATATTTAAATTGAAGCTGGCAGCGATACAATCATTGAGTGGCCTTCGATTTTTTTTATTTAATCACTTTACAGTTAACTTTGGAAAGAAATATTAGGCATAAGCTATTTTTCTTAAACATACGTACAATACCCTCATATGAACACCATTTACAAACATCTAAAATGGCCGATTCGGCACTGCGCGCGAAGGTTATGAGCAAAATCTCGAAAATCGGAGAGTCCGAGAAATCCAGCCCCACCACTTTCTACATATCTTTTCGTTTTGTGTCCGTGTGCCTCAAAAGCTCGTCTGACTCGCTGAACGCGGAGAGAGAAGATGTAGCCGTAAGTGGAGGGATGGATTCCGAAGATTGTCCCCACTCTTTAAGTGTCTGACTTCCACCGATCCTTTAATCTCTTACACTTAAAAATTCGCCTGCGAACCCTAAGGTCCCTTTCCTCGCGGCACGTCACATATTTTATTTTATAATGGATAATCAAGAGATAAATGCATTTCGTGGATGTCCAAGTGTAACGTGATTTATTTGAATTCAAGTAAAAGAAGCACTGTATTGTCCTCATACACATAACATTACGATCCCCAATGAAAGCTAATTCTCGTAAAATAAAGAAAGGCCATTGCGAATTGCAGTACATCCACGCAATTAGAAATAAGATTTTTGGTAACCCAGCGGGCAAGCGAACTTGCCACCAAGAAAGCTTTCAATTTCACTAATAATTGCATGAGCAACACTTTTATATCCTCCTAGCACGTCACCATTTAAAGGGATATAAACGCTGAGAACCATTGCCACTCACCTTAAAACGCGAAGCGTTACGATAAATAATATGCTACGTTAAACGCTTATGAATAGCGTCTAAAAACTCATATAAATGCTTGTAGCGAGAGCCAATAAATAAACGACCTGCTCTTATCGAGCACCTAAGACCAAGTGAAAATTCGCATGATACGATTTTCGCACAGAACTGGCTTCTCGCTCATCATCGTGCAATCTACAGTGGACTAGGAGTTCCAGTTTCGTTGATTAATTCAATGTTAGTAGTATTGAGAGTAGTTCAAAGTTAAAAAAAAGTGTAAAGTATGAATGGAGTCGTTTCTCAAAGTTCAATTATTATTGTGTAAATAATTTATTTCCAAAGTGATTGTTATTTTTATCCATTCAGGATATTATACAAATTAATAAAATAATAATTAAATAGGGAATTTTAACTTTCAATGATCTACAACGAAATAGTTGTTAACTGTTACCCATACTTTTTTTTAGCGAAGCAACGACTTCCGATTGTTACTTCCTAAAACATTCAGCTTGTATTAAATGATTTTTTAAATCAATGCATTCAGTTGGGTGTATACTTAAATGTAGGTTTGCTCTGCACTGTGAGGCCAAGTCGGATTTTTTCGGACAAATTAAGCTATTAGAGTGTAGAATTCTGAATCGATTTTCAAGTTTTTTTAATGGTCCGCTCCGTATTAAATTTAGAAAAACTTTGTAAAAACCGACCTTTAACAAAGAGTTGCAGTTTTTTGTTATTTAACTAACAAAATGAAAAAAGTAGAAATTTCTGAAGAGTGAAGCCTCCTATTTTGTTTAAACTGTTTTAAAATTCTCGAGTGCTTAAAATCTGTCCAAATTCAGTAATACTACTTCCTAAGAATGCTTACTTACGATGTTGAGCAAATATAAAAAATGGTATTTGTTATAAACAAATTAATGACCAAAAATTCTTTTTTGTAGGTTAACGGATTCAGATATTTCATTCAACAAATTGAATAAAAAATGTAAAATTCAGCTTTTTTTTTAACATATAGATTTTGTTTTTAGCAATATTAAATATCATTAACTCCGCGATGACCTCCAACGAGGATAAATTACTTGCGGATAAAACATGTATTATTTTATAAACAATTTTATAAACAAATCTACGATTAGGCTACTTTGCCAGTTTTTCATTCATCGACAACGTTGTTTTTTAAAGTACCGTAATTGTTATGAACAGAATTTTTATGAATAAAGTCCATAAATAAATATAATAGTTAATGGAAATAGTGAATTATAATATTTATTGATGAAACTTATTTCTAAATTAAATATAAAATAAAATTAATAACATTTCCCGGGGCCCAAGATCCTGGTTATGCAGTTACTTCAGTTGTGCCTAAAGTAAGTAATCTTCAAACTGCGCATGCCCAAACATTTTGTACACAGTCTGTTAAAATGAGAACCTTTAAACACAATTTAAAAGCATGAAAAATGCAACTTTAGAAGTGGATGCTTTGAAAACATATTTTTAGCGAATAATGACGGACTGGGGTGGAACAGAGAGGGAACAATGTATTGTTATTTTGAAGTTAATTAAATAAAAATGATAATTTACGACGGTGATAATCAACTGCTATTTAATTAGAGATTCCAATCATTTACTTTCATCATCATCTAATTTTATCTAATTCAAATAAAATCCGAGTTCCAACCGGCGAGTTAATTCGCACATCTGTAATTCGGTGATTGTGAATTCTCTTTTGTTAAAGCTCAGTTACAGTATGTGCAAAGCGCAAAATTTTATATATTATGTTTAATTCTATTATATTAAATGTACGTTTTATTATTTCTTGTACCTTGGTCAGGGACGCATGTTTTAGATGAAAATTTTTGCTAATTAACGTTTTATTGTATCTTGTGTCGTTTTTCCGTAAACTTAAATTTGTTACTCTTAATGTCACCTTTATTTATTTTTTTATTTTTCTTGATTTGTGAAGGGACCAATTGTCTTATATCAAAAGGTCACCCGGGACGCTATCACTCCCGGCGACGCTGGTTTCTCACTTTTGTCAGAGGAGTCGCCTGGGACGCAATCATTTCCGGGGACAGTATCCTTGTCATAAGGTCTCCTGGGACGCTATCACTCCCAGGGACAAAGTTTTATAATAAAAGGTTAAGGTTGCTCGCAAGGTCATCCCTACCGTAGCACTCTCCTCCCTCTTCTGTCATCAATTCACCCGGGACGCTATCACTCTCGGGGACAGTGTTCTGATGCTTCTTCGCCTACGCCTCTAAGCAGGCATTTTGAGATTCCAGGTGCGAATTAATTGAAATTAAGTACAAATCCATGCGATTATCGTTGAATTAGTTTAAATCAGATTATAAGTAAAGTAAATAAGTAGAATTTCGACTAGCCAATTTAAAAATCGGTTTATTTTGATTTTCGTAAATTAACATTTTCATTTAATTGACTTTAAAGTGAAAATTCGTTGTTCCCTCGCTCCCATATGTCAGTCCATCATTAATTCACTAACATTTTAGGTCATTATTTACTTAATGACGGACTGGCGTGGGGCAGCGAGGGATCAAAGCATTATCACTTTAAAGTCAATTAAACAAAAATGCTAATTTACAAAAACCAAAATCAACCGAGTTTTAAATAGGCTAGTCGAAATTCTCCTAATTAACTTTACTTATAATCGAACTTAATCTTATTCAACCATGATTAGAGTTCCAATCCGCGTGTCAATTAGCACACGTCATTTTGGGATGTAGAAAAAATCTTTTGATAGTTTTTCAAACTTAGTCCAGATTTAGGCTCCGAAAGCTACGATCAAGATCGTTCTCGGAACAATCGATCCCGGTGCATCTGGTAGTAAAAGCCATCTGACTCATCACTTCCCACAACACCAGAAGATGATCGAGTCGGGAAAATCACTTCACAACAATTTGAAAAGGAAAAAAACACTTGTTACATTAATCTCAAGCGCGGTACGAATGAGACTTGTGTCTCAATTTGACTTTTTTGCGACGTTAAACTTGGCGCGTTCAACTTGGTCTCAGAAAAGGCCACAAATGCCTGGCACAGCCGAACGTCGCCCAGCCGACCGAGCGAGCCTACACAATAACAACACTACCAGTTCACACCGCAAATTAATAGCGGCGTGTATATACATTATACGCAAATTAGTATGAAAACCACCGTACGGGATCGGAAATTTGGTGGAAAAGTGCCAAAAGGCCGTTAAAAAAAATAACACTTTTTCCTG
>CAKNWT010206499.1:388-21850 GCA_932066315.1 Andricus coriarius | reverse complement strand
AAAAAATCCAAGATTTTGTTACGTCAATTATAAATTATTATTTTCGCCATACCAAAACATGGTTGAACAGTCCCTAAAAACCTAACAGCGTACCTCGCAAACAAATGTTCACATTGTACCATGTAAAATCATTTTTCCAGAATAAAGCACTGATGAGGACCCCCACCTGGGTCGAAACGTCTGTTGGACTTGTAAAAAATCAAGCATTTCTTATTTCTGGATCTTAAAGCCAATTACAACATCAACTACGAAGAATATAATAATATAAAGTATCAATATAACCCCCCGCATTAATTTATTAATAATGCTAATAATATTCCCTTAGAAACATGCTACAAAATTTCAGTTAATAAAAAACCACTTTTAGTCAAATTTTCAATTAAGATAAGTTGAATAATCAATAAGAGTCCAGAAAATTAATTGTTTTTAACAATTAATTATAATTATTTATAATATTGTATTTGAAGAATGCTAGAAAGATGCGTTTTTTTTTAATTTCAGGCTTTTTGTCCAATTTTTATTTGGAGTGAAGTAATAATGAATTCAATTTAACAAATAATTGTGTAAACAATTTATTATGATTGTTAATGATATTATTTTTGCCTTATTGGTAGAATGTATAATTTTTCAAACAAATTATCATTGTTTATGACCATCTTTATCTATATAAGTGCCTGATAGATTCGGTTTTCGGCAATTTTTACCTTTCTGTCCTTTTTTTCACTTAGTGAGGTAGTAATTAAATAAAGTTAATATAGATGAAGATAGTCATAAACAATAATAATTTGTTTCAACAATTATACATTCTACCAATAAGGCAAAAATAATATTATTAACAATGATAACAAATTGTTTAAACAATTATTTTGTTAACTTGAATTCATTATTACTTCACTCTAATTGAAGATTGTACAAAAAGCGAGAAATTCCAGAAAAAAACCACATCTTTCTAGTATTATTTAAATATAATATTAATAATAAACAATGCATTTTCTTGACTCTAGTTAAGTATTCAACTTATCTTAATTGAAAATTTTACTAGAACTGAATTTTTTTCTAAACTGCAATTTTGTAGCATTTTTCGAAGAGAATATTATTAATAATATTATTATTGAATTGTTTAAGCAATCACTCCTATTAACATTGATGAACTATTGCTTTCCTCTGATTAAAAATTGGACAACAAGTGGGAAATTTTTGAAAAAACCGCGTCTTTCTAACTGCATTCTATGAGAAAATTGGTAAAATCAATAATAAATTGCTTAAACAATTTATGTGAACATCTAATTATCCGTTTGAAGTTGTAGTTTATGTGTTAGAAACAATGTTCATAAAAAAACACAAAAAAAGTCATAATTAGCGCGAAAAACTCGCAAAACCCATTTTTTCACTTATGGGGTTTCTTTGGGACTCCATAAAACAGACTTATGATGTTGATATTTAAAAAGTGATATTTTATTCGTATTCTACGGCTAATTGTTAGGAGAAATGTTCAGTTTCAACTCGATTGAGATAATATTGAGGATTTTGAATAAGATTTACATAGATTTCTTTTTTCTGATGTAAATTCGTGTTAAACTTCATGGGGCTTGCGGCTACTCTAGATATCATCTTTTTTTAAACCAAAAAAATGGATTTATTTCTGTGTAGATTCAAACAAATTTCCGGGGTGTACACATAAAAATTCCAAAAAAATTGTTTCAATTCATTTTTGGACCACCCTAGTGGTTCGATTACATTTGATAAACGCCTTAAATAAAAAACAAAGCATACAAATATAATATTTTCATCGACTTCACTGCCCACAATGCTAGCTCTCAAAACAGGGAGCATAGGATGATTTCTCACAAAAATACGGGAATAAATTTCCCTAAATAAAATATTATAGGTATTACAGTAAAAAGAACGTATTATTTTAGGGCTAGATTCAGGTATTGAAATAAGACTAAACAAAAACAGTCAACACTAGGGAAAACCCAAATTCATTTGTTTTATATTGAAGAAAATAGCATGAAGTTATCTTAATCAAAAACAGAAAATGCAAAAAAGTGATATCGTTAATATTCTAACAAAAGAGATGAATCTTCAACGAAAGAGTTCAGTTTCTAACCTAAAAAGTTGAATGTTTTGGAAAAAAAGACTTTCAAACCAGAAAAGATCATTTTTAACCGAGAAAGATGATCATTCGACCAAATTATTGCATTTTTTAAATACAGTTGAATCGTCAACAAAGAAAGTCTCGAACAAAGGTGAATTTTCAACCAACAACTTTTCTACCTGAAAAGATGAAAAAACGTACCTTTTTAACAGAGTTGTTGAATTTTCAACCTAAAAAGATAAATTTCAAACCAAATATTAGAATTTTCTATAACAAAAAATTATTACTCAACCAAACAGTTGCGTTAACTTCTAATTAGTTAAAATTTCAGCGAAGGGTGAATTGTGGCAAATTAACGAAAATGTTCTTGAAAATGGTGTGATATAGGAACATATAGATATAATTCAATTATTTTTCTATAAGCTTTGACCCACCTGTGATTAAAAAGAATTTTTTTCAGCTTAATTATAATATGAAAGAGATTTCCAATAAGTTACGTCTTCGCTAAACTTTTCCTTCATATAAAAAAAAATATTTGAATTTTTCTTTTTCTAAATATGTTTGCCTTTTTCAAACATCAACAGTTTGATATCTTGAACTAATTGAAGACATATATTAATCGGACAAAGAATTAAAAACATCATAACAGATGATGCTGCAGCTTACTTCAAAAATCGCTCTCAGTATTAGGAAGTGACTAAATCATTTTGCAAGAAAACTGGATATTTTTAGCTACAGGCCCCAAAAAAGGATCATGTCATGGTGTTGGCGACTTGATAAAGCACATTCCATCTGACCACACATTAAAAAAGTCTCACATACTAGCGCCTTCGATCTCATACTTCTTTAACCTGAGGCAGCTGCCAGTTTTCAAGAAAGAAAGGAAAGGAGTGGGAAAAGGTTCCAGAAATCACTGGAATTCAAAGAGGGCTGAAAGTTATGATATTTTTAATTCTTTGTTATATGAATCTATAATTTCAACTAATTCCATATATAAAACTGTTGACTTTTCAAAAAGAATAAATATTTGAAAAAATAAGATTTCTAGATCATGTTTTTATAAGAAGGACTAGTTTAGCAAGGATGAAACTCATAGCATATCTCCTTCACAGTATATTGAATCTAAAAAAAAATTTAAAAACAACAAAGGTGGATTTTTTGAGAAAATCACTTACAATTTTTTTTTTAAACATAGCCGGCACTTTATTAATAAATACAATTTTCCAGTTTATTTGCATGATTCTAATGAGTGCATATATCACTAAAGCTGTCGAAAATAAAATTAAATTACACTGGAACTTGGATTGAATGAGTCTGGTTTTATTCCTTCCGTGAATTGTTGCCGCAACGGTTTCCGTCTGAAAGTGGAGCTTTTCAGGGGCGAGAGAGGGTGTTCAGCGAAGCGTGAAACACCAGCAGCGTAGTGGAAAGGCGCAGTGCGCGTGTACTCATTCGCGTATATTACGCAATATCAAGAAATGGTTCAACGAGCCGTACCGTTTACGGTTGAAACCTTGACACTGGTGGTGAATCCAAGTTCCTGTGTATATTAGTATGTTCCCAAGAAACACCATTTTCAATAAAATTTTCATCAATTTTTCGAAATTGACGTTACTTTTCAAATATCCATAAATTCGCAACCAAAATTTTTACATCAAAAGAAAAAATATGTATTTTTGGTTCTACCTTGCAAAATAATATACATCAGTCAGAGACGAATTCTCAACAAAATAGATATTTTAACCAAATAAATCAATGATCGAGCCAAAAAGACAAATGAAAAAACAAACTAATTTTTAAGATTGATGCTCAACTTTCAACCAAAAAATAGTTAATACTTTATCTAAAAAAGATTTCAATTTTAAATAGAAAATAGTTGAATTTCACCAAAAGAGATAAATTTTCAAACAAACAAGATTGGTTATTCAGGAGAGAAAAAAAATATCAACCAAAGTTTTAAATTTTTAAACCAAAACACTTGAATTTTCTACCTGAGGATTTGACTTATCAACCAAGAATTTAATTTTCAATCAAGTAGGTGAATTTTCGACCAAAAACAACCAATTTCAAACCAAAATTGGAATGGTTAAATTCTTAGCTGAAAAATTTAATATAAAAAAGGGAATATTTAACAAAATAGTTACATTTTAAACCAATGAAATAAATGTTACCAAAGTAGTCCAACTTGCAACCAAGAAGTTGAATTGTCATCGAAAAAGCTCAATTTTTAATCAAAAATTTAATAGTTGAATCTTCAACTGAGAAAACAAATTTTGAACAAAATAGTTTAATCTTCAACCAATAAAATAAATGTTCAAAAGAGTACTTTGACTTTCAACAAAAAATAGTTCAATTTTGTATTGGGTTCTCTTAAAAAAGTTGGCACCTAAACGAAAAAATACAAGAAAGGAGAAGTTTCTTGTGAATAGGAAAAGGAAGAATTCTTTAAAGGAGTGGTAAAAAAAGAAATTTTGCGAAAATTGTGATTAGATGCTTTACTAGTAAAATAAAATTACTAATTTTTCTTCTTTCAAGCATTTCAAAACATTGTTATTCATATTTATATTCACCATGTGTGGTGTTGCATTCTGCGTTTACCTCCCACAACCCTGCAGTGTGACGTAGTTTTTGAACGGCCCCTAATCGAATTTTTAGTTTTCTACTAATCGCTGGTGACCCACATCTCTCTTATTTAATTAATTTAATTTATATAAATAAGAGAGTATCTTGAATGAATATAATACATTAAGATTATAATTACATTCTTCTAGAATTGTGTCTTACCATTGAAATTTGATTTTGTAGCTTCCACAATCCAACAGAGTATCGACCCCAATGTAGTGCCGTGCGATGACTTTTACAAATTTGCCTGCGGTAATTTTTTAAAAACTGCAGTAATTCCAAAAGATGAGATGAAAGTCGACAGATATGATCTCCTCAATAAAAAGGTTGAGGACCAAATAAAACGTATTCTTGAAGAGCCAATTCAACCTAAAGAACCAAAATTCATCACACTATCGAAAAACTATTACAAAGCTTGCATGAACACGGGTGAGCAGATCTTAAAATCCGAAATTTTATATAACAAGCATTTTTCATATGAAAAACTGAATCTTCATTTCTTCTATAGCTTCGATTGAAAAAAATGGTCTCAATACAGTATTAGGTAAATTGAAAAAAATGGGTGGCTGGCCTCTGCTTGAAGGAGACTTGTGGAAAGAGAAAACCTTTGATTGGAAACAGGCAACATTTGATATGCAGAAATTGGGATTTAATACTTATTACTTGTTCTCTTTCAATATTGACACTGATTTCTTAAACTGTACCAAACATGTGTTAAGTGTGCGTAAATACTATAAGAGGGAAAAATAGCCAATTACGATTGAAATTTAATATTTTTATTCAGAAAATTGCTTTTTTTTTTAGATCGACCCATTTTTTTCCGCTCATCTTCAGGAGAACAGTTCAATGGCAAGTACAGAAAAGCCTACTACAATTATATGATGGGCGTGGCTCTTAGTTTTGGTGCAAATAAAGCCAGAGCTGAAAAAGAAATAAAGGAAGCTCTCAACTTCGAAATGCAGCTGGTTAATGTGAGTGTTAATTAAATTTTTGAAGACCTACTTTAAACGTGGGTATAATATTCCTTTTTTGGACAATTGTAATCCACTAAATCCACAGCAAGCTTTTAAAATTTCTTTGAAAATATTTGTTACTTTGCTTTATAAATATAAAATTTAAAGTTTATACATCAGGGAAAGAAAAGGATTGAATCAAGAAACTTTTGATGTGAATACGAAACAAAGAATAGTTTTATTATTCAAGTCCGTCCTCTTCATACAAACAGCATTTTTCTTAATTTAAAAAATATTTAATATTAAAAGCGATATTTTCTTGATTCGATGGTAATTTCTTTTCCGTGCTTTAAAATCTTTGAACTTATTTCCATAGTATATTTGGAATAAACTTGGATAATTCGTTCGCGATAAAATTTTCCACACTAGAAAATGCAAGTCCTGAAAAATGTGTTGGAAGTCAATTGTATTGACCTCCGACAAGGTATTGACTGACTACTCGACCTCATTAGAATATCCTTAAACCCTAGATCTCCGTGAGTAACGAAGAAAGAAGCAATCCAACTGCTCTCAATAACCTAATGACAGTAAAAGAACTTACAAAAAAATATCCGAGTATTCCATGGAGAGAATACTTCCACACAATGCTCAATTCGGCGTTCGTAATTGGTGACGATGAAATTATAAAAGTGGGCGCGCCTACCTTTTTCGAAAAATTTGAAATATTGATAAAGAAAACTCCGAAAAGGGTGGTGGCCAAGTATCTCTGTTGGAAAGCAGTTGATGAAAGCTTAACTTTCTTACCTGATAAAATTCGAAATCTTCAAAGAAAGTTTTTAGATGCAAATTCAGGTCCAACTGAAACGCAAGGTAGATGGAAGGAATGTCTCGGGATGACGAATAATAATGTAATAATGGCGAGTGTTGGTGCTTTATATGTGAGGAAGTACTTCACGCCAGAATATAAAAAAAGTGCAGAAGAAGTAGCAATCAATATTGAACAACAGTTGAAGAAAGATCTAAAGGAGGTGAGATTTTATCACTTTTTCAACAATATAATACAAATTTCAACCAAGTAGTCGAATTTTTAACCAAAAATACGTTAATTTTCCAGTAACCGTTAAAGCACCCCCGGTGTATGAGAGGAACCCAATTTTTTTTGCGCGATTATTATTTAAAAGTAATATAATGACATGGAAAAATAGAGAGATCATGACTGAGTTATGATTTTTTTCGTGAAAAAGTCATTTTTCACGTTTTTGTACAATTTTTATTTTTCAAACACGCAGCAAAAAAATTGTTATCGATAAAACCTTATCTACGCACTAAAAGGATAGTTGAAGAGTATTCAGTAATTTTTTGGAATTGAAATAACGGCTACTCTCTTTGCAATATGCAATATGACAAAGCGCAATATGACAAAGCGCCCGCATGGCGCTTTGTGTTATTATTACATAGCAGGGCGCTTTAAGGGTTAAGACACAGTTCAAAAAAAAAAAAAAAAAAAAAAGTTTCAATTAGGAAAATTAATTTTCACCCAAAAAAACTAAATTTTAACAAAATAGTTAAATATTAAAAAAAAAATTATATCATAGTAGTTCAAATTACAACCAACTGCTTTAATTTTCAACCCAAAATACGAATTTTTAACAAAACGGTAAGCCGTATAATTATTACAAAAAAATGTATTTCCTATTGAAAAAAATTGATAATCTAGTTATTTATAATACACATAACTTTAGAGTTCGTGAACACAACGTACATCTATCCACAATGTTCGGGTAATTTCTATATTTTGAGTAGTTTCTAATCTAAAAAAATTGGTTGAATATTCAAAGTGAAAAAAAATAAGTACCTAAACACGTCGTATTAAAATATGATTTAAATCAGTATTTATACTCTCAACACTGATGTACGAAATCATGACCTTAAGTTTTAACAATGCAACACTTATTTTGGAAAACTAAGAGAAACATTAATAAATGAAAACATACATAGGAATATCCATGTTTGTTGAAAAATTGCCAAAGAAATACGTTTTTCGTGTTTTTTTTAATAAGCGATGTAATTACACTATGTATAAGCTTGGGTTCTTGCGTACATAAAAAAAAGTATTTGTTGAGAAAAAATAATAATTTTAGAGATAAGGGCTACCTTAGTGTACCATAGTGTAGAATTCATAAAAAAGAATCGAATAACAAATTTCTAAGTGGTATAGAGAAAAGAAGATTTCTTTTTAAGAACAATGAAACCGAACGAAACTGAACCTCGTTCGTATCTTTCAGTATTTCAAATCCATTTCTTAATGTCTCTTACTTGTTCTTAATTTTATTTCAGGCCGACTGGATGGACGAAAAAACAAGAGAGAGTGCTTTGGATAAACTTGAATCTCTGAAAAACTTTATCGGCTATCCTGATGAAATTCTTGATAACAACACTGCTGAAGAATACTATAAGACTTTAGAAATAACCCCGGATGATTACCTTCAAGCAAATTCAAACCTGACCATTTTTGGAACGGACCGTACATATAGTCAACTGAGGAAGCGTGCAGACAAATTAGATTGGCCATGGCTAATCCACAGTTACTCAACTAGAACATACCCTTATTATGACGATCATTTAAACACTATTGGTAGGTCTATTTTATATATGGATTTTTGCAAAAATCTAAAATGGTTTTGGGACCAGATTTCAAGGTTTTAAAAATAATTTTTCGAAATTTTTCTCGTCAAATTTTTTTTAATTTACCGACGGATAGTATCGGATCTTGAACGGAGTGACCTATTTAAAATTAGCCTCGACTTTGAATGTGATCACTTCGTCCAGAATAAATATGAAAATAGTTTTTACGAAACCGTTGGAAAGATTGACTTGGCTAACTCTTGACAGAAGCTAAAAGTTTAAGTACAAAATTTCTTAAAAGTTGGAATTTCATTTTTGTTTTTCTTACGTGATAATTGAATACGCAAAAAAACAAATTAGTCCGACTAGGATTCATTGAACGCAAAATTTATCAAGGTGTCCAACAATGTGGAAATTTTTTATCTGTATTCTGGACGGCGCTATAACCTTACGAAGTGAAAACAGATTTCGTATAGGTTATCCAGATAGTCGTAGAAGACTATCCGTAGATATTGTATAACATTTGCAATTTACAACATTTGTTTATTTATGTATGTAATATAGATTCTCATTCAATAGATATTCCTGCCGGATTCTATTTTAGTGATAGAATTTTTCAAAAATCTCGTATGGTTTTGAGACAAGATTTCAAAGATTAAAATTTTTCATTTTTTTTTTATTTTATAGAAATTGTTTACACTACGGACGGATAGTATCAGACCACTAACAATGTGATCTATTAACACTTGTTTATTTATATATGTAATATGAAATCCCCTTTGATAGATATCCCTGCCGGAATTCTACAAGACATTTTCTTCAATAAGAATAGGCCTCAGTACCTGAACTATGCTGCGATTGGTCCATTTGTTATTGGAAAAGAAATCACAGCAGCTATCGATAATGATGGTAGACAAATTGATCAAAATGGAAACCGTAAGGATTGGTGGACTCCCGAAACGAATACCAAATTCAATCAGAAAGCTGCTTGCATTATTCAGCAGTACGGAAATTATACAATAGAAGATAGCGGCGTGAAAGTACGTATCTTATATTGGATTATTAAAAAAAAAATGATTTTTGTAACTCTAGCTATTCTATCATGCGATAAATTATAGGATAATTACCGTTTTCTTAGTAGGGTGGCAAGAAATAAATTTTAATTCTTTTCAATTTGAACTTGCAGATACTAAACCTAGTTAGGCTGAAAATTACAACAGAATTTTTTTTATATGTAAATTATGGATCCGTGAATGATAATAACAAATATTTCATAATTTTCAGGTCAATGGTACCCGAACGAGAGATATAAACATTGCAGACAACGGAGGCGTAAAAATTTCCTATCTAGCCTATCAAGATTGGGCGAAACGTCACGGCACTGAACCAAAATTGCCTGGATTAAAGTATTCGCAATCACAGCTTTTCTGGATTCAAGCAGCTATTACACAATGTGCCAAATACACCCCAGAGATTGTGAAAAACATCAATTCGGACGACGAATCTGCAAACGGAATTAATTTACCATTAGAATTCAGAGTCAAAGGTGCATTTTCTAACAGGCCAGAATTTGCAAGCGACTTTAATTGTCCAGTGGGTTCAAAAATGAATCCAGTTAAGAAGTGTTCTGTATGGTAAAATTAAAAAAAAGCTGTAAAATGCGAAAATTCTATTGTTGAACTTAAGTCTACTATACTATACACGGGTTTTACTGCGATTTTTCTTGTGTACTACAAATCACAAATATTGTGGGTGAATACTAGTACGGCTTTTAATAAAGACGGTTGCAGCCGCTGGGATTTAGAATCAGTAGAGTCAATTTTTTTGATAATTTCGTAAATGTAATTTAATGTAATGTGATGTATGGTATACCATATGATAAATTATATATTTCACTTTAAAGTGAATCTACCAATGTACATTCTTAAATAAGCTATTAAATTCCTTAAAAAAGTTATGCTTTAGATTTAGCTACTTCTTATTCCAACTCATTTCAGATTAACAACTTCCTGAGAATAACAGGAAATGTCTTAGAACAGGTTATATTTCGAGGTAAAAAAAACTACAATAATACTTTATTGGGATGTGAATTTCTATGACACTGAAAACTAATTGTTTCTTGTACCTTACTGCTGTCGTGATATTTACAGAAAAATTAGAAACTGAAATTTTGACTTTCACAAGTAAACATAATTTCCGTGAAACAACTAAAATTGCATCAAACTGAACGCGAGTTTCTGCTATTGAAGCTGAACGTTTTAAATGAACCCTAATTATTTACCTTCCTTACATTCACTATTCGGACTAGTCGATAAGAATTCTTGTGTCTACTTGTCTACATGTATGACATGTCTACTTCAAACAATTTTATTCTACTTGATGTCTTGACAGTATTATATAAGTCTGAAGAGGTCAGCAAACCAAGCTGGCGAAACGTCACTAAACAAAACTTTGAGTTTTGATTGAAATTTTGCTCCCTATGATCGACAAAGGAAAACCTCTATCATTCAACTTAAATATGGAGGGTGATACTTATTTTCGTGAAAAAAAAAGATTTTATTTTGAAGCAAAACTTATTTGGACCAATTAGAAAATGTAATTACTTCTTTTATAGTAATTATTAACTAAAAAAATTAGCTTTATGTGAAGAATAATATTAAACTTTGACCGCATAACAGAAATGGTAACTTTTACAAACCGTTTGAAATATTACATGAATTAAGGATGACGTTACGCTTACAATTCAGTTACTGATAGTCTTATAATACTGACAGGCCTTTTTTTGTAGCGCTTATAAGAAATTGAACATTCCGTTTCAAGTTTGAGTTTCTAAAAATGGAACCATAAAGTTAAAGCAGCATATATATCTGAAAGTTTTGTAGATATAATTTATGCTAGCAATTTTATTTATTATATAATGAAATCTTTTATTTTTTAACCCTCCGGTAGACGCAACCGGCCTGACAGGCCACCTCAGCTGTTTTCGCTCATTTCACCTACTACAGAGCGCACATGGGCTTGATCTTCTTAGTATTCGTTAATCAATATAAGCTCTTTCGAAACCTTCTAAGCAGTTTTAAAGCAGACTACATAAAATGTGACTATGATCCTTCAAAACTGCCAGGTTCCAAGCACCCGAGCGGATAAAGTCGCCAACAAAGTAGCAAAAAGAGAAGCTTTCATAATGTAAACTTGAAATTTTACTCTCAGGATTTTTTTGGGTTGCGGATAAACAATTTGATGTCGATTTCACAAACAAACAAAAATGGCGGATGCAACATCGCGGACGCTTGTATAAACAAGTTATTCGATTTCGATGACAATCGTCATACTGGAGATTTATAAGTCGATGAAAACATACTTGTCGTCATTTTTATGAAAAACATAATCGCGGATGCAATATGGCGGACAGTGTTTATGAACAACGAGAAAACGCGAATTTAGACTATAATGGTCGCCACATTTGAGCCACAATTTTTTTTAACGCGAAAACCCCCTTATTTTGTGAAATTAAAAAAAGACGAAAATTCTGTGATTCTGCCTTTCAATAGTAGCCATATTGGATCCACCATTTTGAATTTTGAAATTTTAACATCAGAATCGTAATCAGCGACCCCAAAAACCTTAAGGTTACTTTCTATAACAATTATTTCTGATGTTCTTCTCGAGTGAATACAGGTGGCCTGTCAGGCACATTACGTCTAAACTAGAAAGTTTTAGGGTTGCGTCTAACGGAGGGTTAATAAGGATTTTTGATGGATAAAACTAGAACCATTGGTCAAAAATGGCTGGTTAACGAACTCGTCCTTTTTTTCAGGCCTTAAAACTATGTGCCAAGGGGTATATTGATTGATTGATTGTTCTATACTACAAATTTAAAATGAAAAATTGATAATTAATATTCCTAACATTTCATTGAAATTCTGAAGCTAGAATGAAATAATATTATATTACATCACTAGTAGCGTTAGGTAAGTACTTACGGGGTGAACAATGTTTGCATGACGAGTCATAAAACAATGGCCGAAGGCCATGGGTTTTCAAGTTTTCCTGCAAACATTGAGCTCCACGTGAAGAGACGTGTGTAAGACTGCGAGTGATGTACGATGCTTTGTTCGAAATCAGCATTTTATGAGACTGCAGGGCCATCTGAAAAGTAAGTATTGAAAACATAAGACTGACGTGGCAGTTATCTGCTTGGGCTGCAATTAGTAATCTCCTCCGGCGCGAAATTTTAAATGTGATTCGATCCGAGCTAGAGGGCTATCTGGTATAATTATTTTACCCAACAGTACGGTTAGTGAAAACATTGTGAGTTATACAGTTGCCATTTGTGGAACTATTCACATGCCAGTGGAGCGCTCTTAGAACTAATTACATGTCACCAGCTGACACCATTCCGTGAAGGGCTATATAACGCTCACATTTCAGGGGGCGTCACAGGCTCATTACATGGTGGTTTCGAATTAATGGTAAAAATGCTGATTTTTCTCGTATTTTTCAATATTCTTACCTGGTCTGCATATATATGAAAACACTTTTGAAATTATTAATATTTATCATGGCCAAATATTACTTTATCCGGTTGGAGCGTTTAATGTTAAAAATGTGTACCTATCTCAAAATACATCCCTTGGTCTCTTAGTTTTACATTTTCATACTCCCTAAGGTTAAAATTAATTTTTTTTAATATTTTGGTTAGTATAAAAAGATTCTTTCTTTTATTAAAGGATAATTTTAAATAAAAGAATTATTTGAATTTAAGCATACATTTTCAATGGATGTGGTTAGCACCCTCTACTAATATTTTTTCAAAATTCTTGCTGAAGATTGTAAATTTGACATGATTGTTAAGACTAGGAAACCTTATCTTTTCTTTTTGTTCTCTTTTTCTTTTCTTTTTCTTTTCTTTTTCTTCGCTTTTTCTTTGCTTTTTCTTTCCTTTTCATTTTCCTTTTCTTTTCATTCTTTACCTTTATGTCATTTTCATGTCTTCATATGTGTACGCTAACTAGAGAATGAAAATACTTCATATCTTCAAACACTTTTTATAACATTAATGAATCGCATATCTTTCTTTAAAAAAATAGAATGCTTTTCAATTTTGTTTTCAAACCCGTTGTATACATTTTCTACTCAGAGAGGAAGGAAAACATGATTAAATGGATTGGGGGTCCACCAGAAAAGGGAAAAGTGTGCTGAAGCTTGACAAGCCTTGAGAAAAAATTTTTCACAATGATAACTGCGTTCAAAAACATTAAATTTGATGTTGTATTTAGAAGGGATGGTATTATGAAAATTTTCCAGGATTATTCATACCGAAATTTCATCACAAATAACCCAAGTATATGAATTGATTAGTCGATATATGTAATGAAATATAGGATACATAAAATAGGATATATAAAAAAGGCGATTACAGAATATCATCAGTTTTATCCAAACGATGAGAAGGAAATATTACGAATCATGTAAATAGACTGAGTCACCTCAACCAACATAAAGCGCTTACAAGTTATATTGCTTCAAAGTGGAAAAATTAAAGTTTCGTGATGCACTAAATATTTTTATATGGTATTTGATATCCATCGAAAAAAATTCCCTTAATATATGCAAACAAAGCCATTGTTCTTTGATTTAAATCAATTTTTGTTTGAATATCTATATCTTCATCCATCTTTGCACTCACCATGCTTGAGTAAAACTTTAGCAAAAACATCTCTTTTAGATTTCAGTTTTCGTGTGCACCTCCATAATCTGAATTTTCTACGAAAAAAAATTATAGTTGAAGAATAAATTACTCAATGCTCTTTAGGCTTGAGGTACACATTCTCATCATGACACTCGCACTTCGCGCTCGATTTTCGACAGACATTTCTAAATGTACATATATTTTCTACACTACCTGATAATAAAAATTTACAATCCTTTCTCCAGACTTTCTTCCCTATCTCGCGTTGTTATGCTAAAAATGGGAATTTGTTATATCATTTTTGATGAATAAAAGAAAAACTCCTACAAATCTTCTTTCATTCTGTTTATGTGTCTCACGAAAATTGATGTGTTCATTCGAAGAATAGTTTAATGGAATATTGTAGGAATTTTTCAAAGTAGAAATTCCTCTGAAAATTCAACATGGTGAACCATTTCGCCAAACAAAATTATGGAATTTACATAAAAATTTAATAATCAAAGATTGTTTGGGTAACTCATTATGGATTTTGTAATAAAAATACCAAATTCCGAATAGCGGACCCGAAACATTGGATCATTTTAAAACAAAAAAAATCATAGAATCATTATAAAAGCCTGTTATAAGAAGTTTTTTGAGTCTCTTATACTAAATATTTTATCAAGTTTATAAAATTCCAGCCAACGGGAAATAAAGATAACAGGAAATAAGAGATACAGAAATATGTGAGTTTCCACTGTATTTTTTCATACTTAACCTAAAATTTATTAAAATGAAAGGACAATTTCTTTGTCTACATATAATGAAGGAATTCTTTTTGAGGTAAATAAATTAAGGTTTAATAAAGTAATTGTTCAAATCTTTCTAGTTTTTCCACTTGGAATCAGTGATTTGTAAATATGTCATGTTGGTAGAAGTGACATAGCCCATTTAGAAGTTTCACAATATTTTGTTCTTTTTGTTTCAAGAAAGATTAGAATCTTACATAATCGGGATCTATTATTGAACTTTTTTCTGTGCATCAAGTTTTCACAAGCCATTTTGTAGATTTTCACTATCAAATTAGAAAATATTTTGATTAATTGAATTATAAATTTTTTTGTTAATTTCTAGTGGCTGACTTTTTTCTCATTGTATTCATAGAATTTCACTAGTAATTAGTGAAATATCACTTATTTAAATGCAGAGAGTATTGATTTGAAAAAATTATTTTCTTAGTTTAAAATAATGAGGTTATAAAGGTCATTTTCCACATTTCCTTCCCTTAATACATTTTTTCTAAACCTATATTACCGTGTGTAATGTACTTACATCAAAACATAATTTAGTAAAGCTTAAAAATGTTAAAGCACCTCTTTTATTAATTATGACTGAAAAACTGAGCAAAATGTGCTGTTGTCCACCTGTCTCACACAATCAATTTATAATGCAAAATTTCTAGTTAATATTCATAATACTTTTTAAACAAGCTGTATACTGTTACGAAATTTCACGTAAGAATACCCCATTTCGAAATCGTCCAGGACTGGTATTGCGGGAACGCCTATAATACCAGCCACGAATGAGCCCTGAATATATTGAATTTTGAAGCTAGAATTAATAAATGGTTTATATACTAATTGTTCCGATCATTTTCAATATTTTTACCTCTACTGCATATATATGAAAAGATTTTTGAAGTTCTTATTAATCATCATGGCCATATATCACTTCATCTGGTTAAAGCTCTCTTAGTTTTATATTTTCATACTCTTCAGGGTTGAAATTAATTTAAAAATATATTTCAGTCGATCTAAAACGGTTCTTAGTTTTATCACAAATCTAATATTAAGTCAAAAAATTTCTGATATTTAAGCATAACTTTTTTCTGGATTTAGTTGAAAATCCTTTATCTAATTTTGTTTCCAAAATTATTAATAAAGAGTTTAAGTTTGGCATGAATGTTAAAACTACGAAGCCTTTTCTACTAGAAGTTCTACTAGAAAAGGGGAAAGTGTCCTAATGCTTGAAAAAACTTGAAAGAATTTTTTTTACAATGATGAGAGGTTTAAAAACATAAAATTGATGTTTTATTCAGAAGGAATAATATTATAACAATTTTCTTGGCCTAATCGGAGCGAAATTCGGTCACCAATAACCAAAGTATATGAATTTATTTGGGGATGTATGCATTAACTTAAATAATTTTATAGAAATAGAAAACCTGAGAAACAGATAAGTTTAATAGAAAACGCGATTACAGAATATCATCAGCTTTATCCAAACAATGAGAAGGAACTATTGCAAATCATGTAAATATACTACGTCACCTCAACCAACATAAAGCACTTACAATTTATGTTGCTTCAAAAAGGAAAAATTAAAATTTTGTGATACACTAAATATTTTTATATTGTATTCTGTTTTCATCAAAACAAATTCCCTTAATATATGCAAAGAAAGACATTGTTGTTTGATTTAAATCAATTATTGTGTGAATATCTTTATTCTATATCTTTATATATCTTTGCACTCGTCTTGGTTGAATAAAACTTTAGGAAAAACATTTCTTTTAGATTGCAGTTTTTGTATGCATTTCCATACTCTGAATTTTCTACGAATAAAAATTATAGTTAAAGAATAAATTACTCAAAGCTCTGTAGGCTTTGAGGTACACACTCTCATCATGACACTCGCTCTTCACGCTCAATTTTCGGCAAACATTTTTAAATGTATATATATATTTACTACAGTACCTTACAATAAAAAGCTATATTCCTTGCTTCAGACATTCTTCCCCATCTCGCTTTGTTATGCTAAAAATAGGAATTTGTTATATCATTTTTGATGAATAAAAGAAAAACTCATACAAGTCTTCTTTCATACTTTTTATGTATATCTACCTCGCGTCTTTTGGCATAATATTGGAATTTTGTATTCTTTCATATCAACTTAGATAAATAAATTAAAAACAACGACTTCTTTCGAAAAATGGTCCAATGAAATATTGTAGAAGTTGTTAAAGTGGAAATTCCTGTAAAAACTTTTCTGCATATTTCGCAACTTTTGCTTCAAAATCTGAATTTTTTTTCATAGTATTTTCGATAAATGAAACCAAAATAAAAAGTCCCATCGAAAGTGTTTAAAGAAATTTTGTAGGAATTTTTTAAAGCTGCACTTCCTTGCTGAAACTTTCTTCCATATCTCACGTAGTTAGGTTCGCTCTTCCTTTCAGGACCTAAAAAAGTGTGCCGAAGTTCGATTTGTCCGTTCAATTTTTAGACTGTTATCGAATTTGTGGACGAAAAGCCATACAGACTGACAGACGTTGTCGCGTAAACTTGATTTTCGACTGCAGGGGGTCTCAAAATGTGGAAATCCGTTAAAGAACTAAAGTATCAAATTTCGGGAAATTCTAAATTACTTTCTCAATCATAAATGATGAGAATGTAAACAAGATTTTTGTTATTACAAAAACCTTTATTATGAAAAAAAGAAGGAAGTCTCTCGTCGTCCCGGAATTCGGGATGACCATTCCGATATTTTTTAAACGCTTGCTTATTCCATCCCCTTTTCCAACTCCCCAATTTTTCGGGACGACTAGATACAGTCATAAAAGAAAGCAACAAATTACTTTAAATACAGTAAACTTTACTCTAACCTCATAGACATGCACAAAATGTTGAAATAAAGAAATCGGTATTTTTAACGATTTTTAGTTTAAAAGAAAAAATATATTACGAAACGATTCAATTGTCTCCATTGATAAATGTATCATCGTAGAATGTCGTATGATGAAGATAAATTAACCTACTCATCATTATTTCTCGGATTCTGTTCACACGGATTTGTATATAAAGAATAGGTAGCCGACGAATAAACGGTACTCGGTAATTGCAAGTTAAAGAAAAGCATAAATTCAGGAAAACATGATAAGATTACGAAGCCTCATTTTTCTTTTTCTCTTTTGTATTTCGTATAAGTGCGAAGCGAGACAATCGCGAAAAAAGATAAGTGCGAAACGACAGAGCAGCAATGTCTGTCTAACTCCTGAGTGTAAAAAGGCTGGTATGTATAATTTTGTTTAAAGTAAATTTTTTGTTCATTGATTAAACTACTTGAAATATTCCGAAATATGTATCTCTAAATAAATTTTATTCGAAAGCGAAATTTCATTGATCGACCGGGACCAAACTATATTTAAAATATGCGCTTTTCACTTAGGCGTAAACGTATTTTTCTTCTTCAAACCAACACTCTGTGAATATAAATTAGTGAAAATTTTACTAATTTTGGTAGTAATTGAGTATTTATAAAATACTAATATTTTAACATTAAAGTAATGCAACAATTAAAAAATTACAAGAATAATTTATTTAAGTCGTTTAGTGAAAATATTTGCTTATTCTAGAGCTATTTCGATTACTAATCTATTAGTGATCATTTCTTGTCGTTATGAATTGTTTGTAAAATATAAGGTAGCATAGATAAAAGCGGTACCGGTAAAAAATTGTCGGTATGGATGAAAAAAAAAGACCTGTACCAAGAATTCGATTTTACCGATTCATTAAAAAGCTTATTTTAAGGCTAGAGTCTAGACTACCGGCACCCGCAGTCTAGGCACATAACCAATAATTCGCTTAAATTACAGGAATTGTTTATAACAAATATAAATTTTTAAAACGCTCATGTTAGCCACAAGGGTTCCTTCCGCCTCCACGAGGTTTAAGAAAAGCGTACGGGTTTGAAAAAGGTTATTTATGTGTATTATGATTATTCTAGAAAATTTCCTCCTCCAAGTCAGAATCATAATTCTGTTCGAAAATTTCCCATTTCAAGTCAAAACTTGAATTATTGTTGAACGTTTCATGACAGGATTATATGTAATGATACTTCTTTTTAAAATCCAGGTATAACAGGTGAAAAAATTGTAAACATTGTCAGTTAAGAAGAGTACAATAAAGCCATAAACTTGTTTTAACTTGGCTGGATTTCATGTGAATTAGGAGTATTTGTACGCTTGTGACGTTTGTGAGAAGGGGGAGGGGGCAAACCTGTGACTGGTCACATCATTGAATATAATTGGTAAGTATTAAAAGTTTTATCGAATCGAATTCAAGCAACATTAGGTTTGGAAAATTTTCATTTTCTGTCAAGAAACCATTTATTTAACAGATAAAATACAAAATTGTTTATCAAATAGTTTTTCTTCTCTGCCTCCGATTATGTAAACAAGTAAGATTGGTTTTAGCTCCAATTTCTATTTATTCTCGTCCAGGCGTCTTGAACGTGAAAGAAGACAAACAATTCGATATTCCACCTACTATATAAATTGTTAGTCGACAGAAATAAAAATTGTTCATAGCATGTCGCTTGAAATGTATTTGTTGAGACTTTTAATATTTATTAGTTATATTAAATCAATAGATTTCAAAATCGTCCCGAAAAGCTTAACTATCCACGAAAACTTTTTCATTTTCGAGTTATTTTCTTTCAAATAAAAATTTTTATTTTGAGAATTGAAATAACTCTTCAATTATTTTTTATTTATCTTTTATATATTTTCCCAAAAAACTTAATTTATGGAAAACTGAAATAGTTCATGAAAAATTGAGTCTCCACAGGTATTTGCGGATATATTAGCAATTCGCTGAACGAAATTTTCACTATTTGTAACGTTTCCATGGAAATTATTTTATTTTTGAAGTAGTAAAGCTGTTCCTAATCATTCGCTTTTGTAAATTTATATCAAATTGAATGTACCTGAACAATATTAAATGGAAGGTTAACAAATAGAAATATTATGAATAAATCAAGGAATAGAATAAGCTATTGTTAATTAAAATTCATTGAAAAAAATGTTGTTCAAAACTCAACCTTTTCTATTCTTTCATGGGGAGGGGGGCCGGCGAAAAGGCAACCCTGTGACTAATAAAAAAAATCATATTTTCTCAAAACCTTACGCCTTTTAAATGGTTTGTGTTGGACGGAAAGGTATCCCTCACTGTAAAAACTAGACATCTCTTTGTTTACGGTATCATTATTTCGGTGTCCTGTTTTTGAATAGGAGAAATTCATGCTGTTATTTTTAATGTGAAAAAAATGAATCGGTGTTCTCACTAGTGGTCTAATTTTAGTACCATTAAAGACTGTTCTCTCTGTTTCTTATTAATTACCCGTAATTAGCCTTAAAATAATACTTGTTTACAGTGCTGTGACCAATCACATAAATGATATGTTTCACAACCCTTCCCCTTTTCCGTTTGAATAGCATGAAGATGATCATTGAACCAAATTGTTGAATTTTTAAAAAACTAAAAAATTAATTAAGACCAAACAATTGTATTTCGAATCAGGTGTTGAAACAACATTATTCTGATTCATCGTCTACTCACAATTTGAATAATATTTCCAGAAAATTTAATATAAATGACACAATTTTTTTATTATAATTACAATTTTTCAAAATTAGGAGATTATTTTTCTCATTAACAAAATATGACTTGACACGTGTATAATAATTCGACAAAGTACTTTCAATATCTTTTATATTTAAAAAACATTTTAAAAAGCATTTTTAAGGTATTTCCGAATAAACTGTTTGTCAAAGAAGAATATAATGGACAATGTTAAATCAATTTGAATTTTCTTCGAGGTTCCATTTACCGCGATTATGAACATATTTTTCGCATGAATGTATTAAATTATTTTATTTGCATATCGAAAGTTTATTTTTAATATTTAAGACTAATAAAAATATGACATTTATATGCATGATGAAGCTGTGATAAATTCAAGATCTATAATGTACCATTTTATTTAATCAAGCCAGACGTATGCATATCGAGGTATACATATCTATATTGCATTATCTAGATTTAAATAATTCAATAATTTTTTATCGACTTCACAGCCCACAATGCTAGCTCTCAAAACTGGGAGCATAGGATGATTTCTCATAAAAATCGGGGAATAAATTTTCCTACATAAAATATCACAGGTATCACAGTAAATATAAAGTATTATTTCAGGGCTAGATTCAGGTACTGAAATAGGACTCATAGTTCGGGCGCCAGAGGAGTCACCGTGGCCTCCTTAATTTAGATGGGGCCACCTACGTTTTCTTTATGTATTTTGGGTCGCTGAACACGAATTTCGGGAATGGCTTTCGATCCGACAGTCGGGTAATTTGTCATTAACAATTTAATTGTTTAAAGAACTGTATCTTTTGAACTTATAGAGATACGAACATTTGAATGAGTAAGTTTTGTTCCTTATTTCATAACAAACCAATCGCATTTTCATTTCGATAAAGTTATTAGAACTGGAGATATTGTTAATTAAGTGCAAAAAAGCGCTGTACCTCCGTGGCGCTCGGACAAATTGGACTATAATTCAGCTCCTAATCAATATTTTTGGTCGTGAATGGTCTTATTTTAAAGTTTAAAGTGTATTCTAACTGTCTAAGTCATTAAAAATCATTTGCACTCACT
>CAKNWT010206464.1:485-13854 GCA_932066315.1 Andricus coriarius | reverse complement strand
AATATATTCGACAAATAGAGCTCATACGAGAATAAAAATAAATATGATAAGCGGAACACTTGATAGCTTGACCCGAGATGAAATGCGTGATTGTCCAGTGGGCGGATTAAACCGAATATTCTTCGAAAATTTCATTCAAGCTTCTGCAGACAACGATTCACTACAATCCGAATGGAGTCCCTACAGCGAACGGAAACCTGGTTATTCTGCTTCTGACCGAAAACATTCACCTGAGCGGCATTCCCCTCAGGACACTCCTTTTCATGCCGAAACCAGGTCGCCTCCTGGGTGGCCGCCTTCACCTATAGTACTTGGATACGCACTTGGCCATCTGGGATACATTCGGCTTATTCCCCGCAGAAATCAGCATATACGATTCGAATTTCGAAGATACATTTTTCCTGCTGTTTATCAAATTAGACTGCGAGCAGGAAACAATAAATATATGCATGTGCCAATCCAAGAACATATTGTATTGTCAGAATCCAATGGTGATATTTTTGCAATATTAGAGCATAGCGGGTTTCTTCGTGGAATGTATAAGACAAATAGTGCCAAATCGAGAATTAAAGTAAATATGATCAGCGGAGCAGTTGATAATTTGACCTCAGATGAAATGAGATATTGTCCAGTAGGCGAATTTCACCCAATCTTCCCCACAAATTTTATTAAAGCTTTATCGAATGACGATTCACTACAGTCCGAATGGAATTCTAATAGCGAACGAAACCTTGGTTGTTCTTCATCTGGCAGACATCATTTACCTGACCGAAATTCTGCTCAGGAGCCTGCTCTTAACGCTGAAGCCAGGTCGCCTCCTGGGTGGCCGCCTTCACCTATAGTACTTGGATATACACTTGGACAACTTGGATACATTCGCCTTATCCCACGCACAAATCAGAACCTACGATTCGAATTTCGCAGATACGTTTTTCCTGTTGGTAAACCAATTAGGTTGCGAGCAGAAGCGAACTATATTCCCGTGCAAAGCCTAGAACATATTGTATTATCTGCACCCAATGGTGACATTTTTGCAATATTAGAGTATAGTGGAATTCTTCGTGCAATATGTACGACAAATCCCGTTAAATCGAGGATTAAAGTAAATATGATAAGCGCCGCGGTAAATATTTTGACCGCAGATGAAATTCGAGATTGTCCAGTAGGCACACGTAACCGAATCTTTCCCCAAAGTTTTAATAAAGCTTCTGCAAATTACGATTCACTACAGTTTCAATTGAATCCTAATAGCGAATGTAACCCTGGCTCTTCTTCTTCTGACAGACAACATTCACCTGAACGGTCTTCACCTCCAGAGGTTCCACTTCGTGCCAGGTCCAGGTCCTCTCCCGGAATGCCTCTTTCTGTTCAAGTACTTGGATGTGCAATAGAACGACTTGGCTATGTACGGCTTATTCCTTGCATAAACCAGAACCAGCGATTTGAATTTCGAAGATACGTTTTTCCTGCCTATGAACAAATTTTTATGCGAATAGATCATGCGAACTATGTGCTTGGGCAAAACCAAGTATATATTGTATTATCAACATCCATTGGTGACGTTTTGGCAATATTGGATTATAGTGGGATTCTTCATGGAATATATAGGACAAGTGAAAATGATGCGCGAATAAAAATAAATATAATGAGCAACGCTGTTGAGAACTTGACTGCAGATGAAATAAGGTGTTGTCCAGTAGGCAAAAATCACCCAATCTGCCTGAATAGTTTTATTAAAGCTTTTGCAAATTACGATTCACTAGATACAGAATGGAATTCTAATGACAAACGGCATCCTGGTTCTTCTTCTCGTGCCAGACAAAATGCGCCTTCCCGGACTTCTCCTCAGTAACCTCGTCTGCATACCAGCTCTATTTCCCCTACGGGCAGGACTCCTTCTCATGAAGTACTAGGATATGCACTTGGACAACTTGAATACATTCGGCTTATTTCCAAGTCAAATTAGTACCCGCAATCCTATTTTCAAAGATGCTATTTTCCCGCCGATGAAGAAATTCCGTTGCTTGTAGGATATTGTAAATTTGTATAACGCCAAACCAAGAATATATTGCGTTATCAACATCCAGCGTTGACGTTTTGCAATACTAAAGTACACTGCGATTCTTCGTGAAATATATAAGACGGATAGAAATCACTTGAGGATAACAATAAATATGATAAGCGGCGATATTAAGAATATGACATCAGATGAAAAAAAGGAATGTCATGTAGGCAGATATTGACCAATCTTCCCACACCTTTTTATGAAAGTCGTTGCAAATTGCGATTCACTGCAGACTGTGTATAATTATTTTAATGAACAAATTGTAAAATGAAACATAATAATTCTTGTAGCCTGAAGTTGGATCGGAAGTAAATTACAACATTAAAACATCATTGTATTTTTTTCTTCAAATTTGCATTTGTATTGTTATATTTGAAAATTTTATGTAAGAGATCATGATTTTCAATATTAAAAATCTGTGAAAGAGTTCTAGGTACTATAATGTACCGGCGTACAAGCTGTCAAGTTAATTTGTTTAATTTGGTGAGATCATGATAACCATTTTATTAATTCAAGATGTTTCCATTTGCTAGACATCCTTGACGGTGTCATACGGCCGTCCATAAATCTGTCTGTGTGAGTCAATTAAATTTGTGAAATTAGTTCCGATGATGCCTTCATTCGATGATGTGCCGGTTCTTCTGAATGTGGTAGAAAAGCATGTCCGTTGGTTCAGTTTGAAGAGCGACGTCCGTTGATAGCTAATAAAAAATAAGGGGTCTGGTCGAACTGTCGTTTGAAAAGGTCGCTCCTGGCCAATGTCTAAATTTAATTAACCCTGTTTTTTTCGGATTCCGTAGTACTTCTTCTCGGTCCTAGACGTATTCAAGAACTGTGATGAGAATTTTGAGTGCGACCGACTCGAATGTATGAATACGTGAGTGAAATAGGGCATTTTCCCAAGCATTTTGCGAATTTTATTTGAATGTTCATTTTCAAGCTACAATTTGGAAAGGTGCCATGGAAGAAAGCTATATTAGGAATCGTTGACTTCTAAAAAATGCTGACTGTCATAACGTAGTGGTTTATAACTGTCAATTACCATCAGTTCGAAAATTTGAAAATATTTAGCAACAGTAAGAAATTCTGAATTAGGCAAAAGTGATTCAAATATTAAGATTCAGGGTTAATTATTATAGGTCAGATCAACTGTCCGAATGAATCAGTTGCTCACCTAGAAAGGACGCTGGGAGATAAGGAAATGCACCTACCAAGATGGTACGTAACAAACCCACCATGGAAATTTTTTTTTATTGTCCTTGATAACGGGGTGAAAGTGAACAGTCCATTCCCATCCTGGTTAGATTAAATATGTTCTTACCTAAACATTTTTGAGTTATCTAAGAAGGTAATAAACTTATGAGATAACTTCTCGGAACATGACCCGACTTAAAGTTTCGTTGGCTTACATGCTTTTTGTACCGACATATATGGACGCAGAAGTGATATTTAAATTATTTATATATTCAAGCGCCTTAGGAATTATAAAAAATTTTATGTGATTTATGTTCGATCCCAGTTGCATCTGTCTAGTCAAATTCTTTTAATGCTACAGTTGCACTTTCGAAATTTTTGCATTTCAACACTCAGGGGCATTTTCCTATTTTTGTTTTGTTTTTATAGGTATCACTTACAATCGCTAATCACTTCACATGGACTGCAGCGTTTGGACTAGCAGCTGCACGTCGTTACACAGTCACCATTGCAATTTCAAAAAGAAAAAATAGGCGGTTAATCCCAGGATTGTTAATAAACCTAATCCAATATAAGACCTGCGAGTAAGGATACAATTACTTTTACGGAATGCCTTGTGATCACTGAATGGCAGATTTTAAACGTGTCTTGTGTTGGGTGGAGCAGCAGCTCACTTTTGCAAGTTTTACTGGACGGTGTCTCGTGGATGCTAAAATTTCCCTTGCAAAGATGATATTGCTCAAGGTACTTACATGCCAAGAATTCATCTTTATTCATTAGGATGCATGATTTTCAGATTGATCTACGGCGATATATTTAGAATTAAAATTTATGTACGCCTGGCCAGAGTTGTTTACACATATTTCTTGAGGTACGCATATTGAATGAATATGGTAGAGTTGATAATCTGATTTGTCAAGAACTAATATGTCCAGTACGAACCTTAAAGATCCATTCCTCACCATGATCGTTGATGTTCATGATTGAGCTAATTCCTCGATACTGAATTTTGGTCATCGAGTAGGAAACATGAGTTTGGGAGCATGGTCCTGTACATGTCGATATTGTGTTTGTGTAGTTTACTTATGGCGTACGTTCTCTAGTTTGATTGAACTTCACTGCAGCAATGTTTAAATGAAGTTTTGACTGATTAGGCTGTCTTTCTCGATTTTCTTTTTTACATTCTCATTCATGAGAGTGTAATGTATTCGTCCAAATTTTCGATCTCTGGTTTGTAACGGATCTTTACGTTTCGGCACTCACAGATTCCGAAAATCATACAATTTTGTCGGTGTCTGTCTGTCTGTCTGTCTGTATATCTGTATGTCTGTATGTCTGCATGTCTGTCTGTATGTATGGTTACCTGAATTTTGCGGACATGCTAACTTTTGAAGGATTTGTCAAATCGAGTCAGCCTTTGATAAACTTTTTAAGGGTTCCAAAATAAAGCTCAAGTTCGTTAACCAGATATTTTGGATAAAAATTCAAAAAGTGAGCACATTTTGAACATTTTTGAGACCCCTTTTCACACGATTTGAAAATTCTACGTACGACGATTAGTAGTAAACAAAAAGGCAAACCATTTATCATAATGACATTTTTCGATAAAATCAAAATTATCAGAGTTATAGCATTTTCAAAATCCAAAAAAACAAACGAAAATTAACATTTCAAGTCGAGCAACGCACGATATAAAAAAAGTAAGCAGAAAAAAAACATTTCTTTTTAACAGCCGTATAAGATTATCACAAGAACTTTTTGAATTTTGCCGAAAAATCAAAAATTCAAATTTCGATCGCACTAAAAATAATAATAAATCAAAAACTGTTCGTTCTCGCGTTTCGCGCTCGATAACATATTTTTTCAGAGGCAATCATCTGTATAACTTAGTTGTTGAGCAGGAAGCGCAAGTATTGCAATGAGAATGTAATCATCAAGGCCGTAGGTGCTTTGAGAACACTCTATAAAGTCAAATTGAAAAAAAATGTTTAATTTCACTTTATGATTGTAGTTTATGAGGGGTTTAAATCACAGTTTTTGATTTGTTCGCTTAAACTGGGCGCATTTTCAGGGCAGCTGAGAATACAAATTAAGGCAATGTAAGGCGAAAATTTTAATGTCATCATGAAAAATAAAAATTGTATATTATTTTGTAATATCTGAATAAGCAGCGCCAGTACTAGATTGTTGACAATATAGTGTGCGAAGCACGAGATGCGTGATAAGAATCTGTTCCTAAAAGCCGAAGGAGCTTTAAGAAAAGAGAATTCACAATCATCAAATTATAGTTGTTAAAGCTTTGACCTTTAATTGTAAAAGGTCTGTGCACCAATGTGGGGAAAATACAAAGACCAAGCGCGTAGCGCGAGGTAAATACAATATTATCGAGCGCGAAGCGCGAGAACCAGCAGTCGCGCGCCCTTGGCGCGCTCAAACTTGCGAGCCGCGCGCGCAGCGCGCAACGAGAATGTTCCCGCGCAGCGGGCATATATTTTTTTTTTATTTTTTTGCTCGAGATTAGCTCGCGAAGCTTTGTAACCATTTTTAGATTAATTAATTCTCATGCGGACCATGTTATTTTGGAAAATTCTACTCATTCCAGATTGAGTAACCAAAAAAAAGATCTTTCAGAAGCAGCAGAAGATTCTTGTGATGGCCGACAACTATAATATATTGGAAAAATCTGTCATGAGCTTTTAGAATGACTTCATAATATGAGATTGATTAATTTTCAGTAAATACTAGTTAAACAATTTAATCGAAAAATTCTGATTTTCATTTAAACGTCTGGTTGGTAGACTTTCTTCTACTAATAATTTGTACTTAAAGTCGAACAATACAAAAACAGTTTCAACCCAATTTTCTTACCAGAGAGCTGCGTTTTGTCCACCCACGAACTCTGTAAACGATAGATTTTGTTTAATTCTGATTTTATTTAAAACATCGTATTCTCAACTTTTCTCTTATAATCAGATGTACTTGATTTCGGAGAATTCCGGAATTGGGTCTATAAACTGATTCGTGCTGTTTGCTAAGAGATGGCGTGACTTGATTATTATTGCAACGTTCCAAACATCCGACATGCGTTGGAAAGCTACTGTCGTTATGCATCTTTTTCAGTATATGTCATTCATTTGAAGCGTAAACAGCTATAATTTTTGATCACTTAAATATGTCGAACTTTGTGCCTGAAAAAATGTTTTTGCGGGGAGTTCTCCTTTATTATTTTCATATGAAGAAAACTGCTGCCGAAAGTCATCGTATTTTGGTGAAAGTGTATGGTGAACATGCCTTAGCTGAGCGAACGTGCTAAAAGTGGTTTGCTCGATTTAAAAGTGGTGATTTTAGCTTGGAAGACGAAGAACATCCTGGCCAGCCAAAAAAGTTTGAAGATGAAGAACTGGAAGCATTACTCGATGACGATTGTTGCCAAATACAAGAAGATCTCGCAGAATCTTTGGGAGTCACCCAAGCAGCCATTTCAGAACGTTTAAAAGCAGCCGGGCACATTGAAAAGCAAGGAAATTGGGTTCCACATGAACTCAAGCCGAGAGACGTTGAAAGGCGGTTTTGCATGTCCGGAATGCTGCTGGAACGCCACAAGACGAATTCCTTTTTGCATCAGATTGTTACTGGTGATGAAAAATGGATCCGTTACGACAACCCTAAGCGCAAAAAATCATATGTGCAACCCGGACAACTAGCCAAATCAACGGCAAAGTGGAATATCCATGGTGCGAACGTAATGCTCTGTATTTGGTACGATCAGAAGGATGTGCTTTATTATGAGCTGCTAAAACCGGGTGAAACCATCAATGGAGAACGCTGCAGAACACAATTAATCCGTTTGAAGGGAGCAATAGCCGAACAACGCCCACAATATGCGACCAGACACGAGGCAATAATTTTCCATCATGACAACGCTCCGCTTCATGTTGCTATTCCGGTTAAGTACTATTTGGAAAACAGTGGATGGCAAATTATACCTGAACCGCCTTATAGCCCAGACCTTGTCCCCTTCGGACTATCATTTGTTCCGGTCGTTGCAGAACGCCCTCACTGGAATACGGTTCACATCAGAACAGGGTATCAAAAATTGGCTTGATTCATTTTTGGCCGCCAAGCCGGCGCAGTTCTTTTGGGATGGAATCCACAAATTGCCAGAAAGATGAAAAAAAGTCATAGATTCAGATGGGCAATACTTCGAATAATACTATGGCATAGCAGGTATTATTATATAAAATTATAAGTTTAAAAAAACCCGCACGAATTAAGTTATAGACCCATAATTTCTACTCAATATCATCATCGAACAACTGGGTTTTGTCCACCCACGCACTCTGAAAGGTATAGGAACATTCTTGTGAAATACTAATGTTCAATTAACCGTTCGGTTCTCGGCTTTTTTCACAAATTACTTGTACTTGTTGTCAAAAAATATCAAAAAAGCGTTTTAACTTAATATAATTAATAAACAACTGCCTTTAATCCACCGACTCCCTACGGTGGGACGAAAATGTGTTTTCGGGTTGAAAAATCCGTCTACAACGCATTTCGCAACTAAATGAGACAAAACAAAGTTCAAAATACTCGAAAAGGCTTCTACTTTAGCGCATCACTGCCAGAAAGTTGCGAAATTGCTTTTCTAATATCTAAATTTTACACGAAAAAATGTTCCATCAAAACTTGATGTACAACGATGTCAATAACTGAAAAATCGATTCATTTAATCATCAATCACTACCTGAATAGTCTGATATATAGTCATACCGATACATTTTTTTTTTATAAATTTGAGGAAAATGGATGACTCCGAGCCCACCCGACCACTGCTTCCGTTTCGGGGGGGGGGGGGGGGAATTCGCAAAATCATCGATTTAATATACAGTAGAATAAAAAATTATTATATATTTTGGAAAAGCTCCCGTTTGTGAAAGTTATCGAATGAAAGCGAAAAAGACTTCGACTGAAATTTACTTTAATATAGTGTTTAAAAAAGATACAAAATGTTTAACATAAACTTCAAATTTTTAAAATAAAAGCTGTACATTTTTATTTATTCAGAAATAACTGATTTGAAAACTAGATAATCGGTATCTATTTACATTAAATAATCTTTTTCAAATTCGTTCAATAACTTTCACAAACGGGAACTTTCTTTAAAAGATATAATCATTTTTTATTCTACTGCATATTAAATCGATTATTCTGGAAATTGTTTTTTCCCCCGAAGAAACGTAATCAGTAGTCTGATAAACTCAGAGTTCTAGATTTTACTTGAATTTCCGCAAAAAAATGTATCGATAAGAAATTTGTCATAAATACACACTTTTTATCTTTTGATGTTATGTTAATCGAACTATGATTTTCCAGTTATTGACTTCGTTCTGCAGCAAGTTATGATGCAGCATTTTTTCGTGTAAAATTTTGAGGTTAGAAAAGCAAGTTTGCAACTTTCTGGCAGTGATTCGCTAAAGCGAACCCTTCCTAAATATTTTGCAGTTTGGTTTGTGTCCTTTGGTTGTTCACAAAACTCTATTTTTAATTTGAACGCAAGGGTTCCTAGATCTTCTTTCACTTATTTTTTCTTGTTGGTTTCGGAGAATAATCACAACGGTTTTTCTGAAAGCGAGAAAAAGTTTTAATAATTCGTGACTTTCCTGACTTTTGCCTTTTTTTAAAAAAGATCAGAGTGTTTCATCAGGTTGAAACATTGTCCCTTGTCTTCCCTGATCGAAAAACTGCTCAAAAAGATTTTAAAACAAAAATTCCAATCAAGTCACCGGAAGCAAAGCACTATTTTCTGAAAATAATTATAATTCTATATCATTTCTAATTATGGTTACATTCATTGACATTTACCGATTAAAGAATTTACGAAATACAGCTATATTGATTAGATGTCCGTTTTTTGTAATAATGAAACGTTGGCTATTGTATTCCTTCATAGAAAAACTACCAAAAAAATTCAAACATAAATTCCCATTATGTTACTATACTGGACACAATACCTCAGTTTCAGAGGCATGATTTGAACTCAAGTTTTGCAAGTTTTTCGTGTAGTTTTCGATTGGAGAAGGCCACAGGCAATATTCCACTGGTACGACAAAATCTAATCTTCTTGAAAAAAGGCCAAAAGTAAGCAAAGTTAGAAATTGCTAGAACTTTTTCTCGCTTTCAGAAAATACTGCATTACTTCTGGTCGCATGATTCCAATTTATATTTTTAAAGCTTTTTGGTAGCTCTACGATCAGAGAAGACAAGCCGAAGAATAAATTTATAACTAAATTGTTAAAATGCTAACTAAAAATAATTGGTTTTCAACAAAACACGTGGATCTTCAATGAATCAAATTAATTTTTGACAAAGACCATTTTTTTCAAATAAGTGGAAAAAGTCACACGATCCTAGCCCGGTACCTTTTCTCAACGTTTTTTTTTAAATATTTTTACATAATGCCGCACTTTTATTCAAAAAAATAAATTTTATATTCTGAACAGGATGTTGACTAAAATAAAGTCTATAGTGGTTTTACTTTAAAAATAAACGATTCAAAGAACTTTCCTGTTTAGCCACTTTTTGTTGTTACATACATTGTTTATAACCAATTAAAACCAATACCCTTCATTTGAGATGAAAATTTGATAATTATATCTTCAAACGATAATCTTGAACCTAATAACGTTGTCATCTCACATATATGTAAGATACGAACTACTTACGTATATATTTGTACTTTGATGATGCAATAGAATATTCTCTGGTTACATTTGTCGACCCACTTATTCACTGAAGCATGATTCAGTTTTTCGTCTACATCGTGAAAATGAAGTTGTTCTATCAAATCCTTTCTCGTACCTCCCCTTGATTTTTCCAATGAATGCGATAGATGTGCTCTAGCAGAGCGGACAGCTAGCGGGAGCGTTCTCTTGCCACTCTGATGCGCTAATGCTATTTAGCGTTCTTTAATGAATAGTTAAAGGCGGAATCTTATTACACATTATACTTGTATGTCCATTACTGAATACTTTGATATCAAATACGACCATGTTATGATTTTTTCGAAGATGCAACCTAACTCTATTAGTATTTAACTTTATTCTTATTAATAACTTATTATTACAATTATTACATAGAATATATAAAACAGAAATGTAACAAGATATTTTCCGGTCATTTGTAGTCGTATACCCGAGGCTCCTGAGGACAATCTAGTTTGTGCCCGGGACACGTCGCCACCTTTCCCTAAAGTACTCGGATATGCACTTCGAAAACTTGGATAAATTCGGCTTATTCCCTGCAGAAATCAGCACCTACGATTCGAATTTCGAAGATACGTTATTCCTACCATATATCCAATTACATTGCTAACAGAAGGAAGGAGACATATTCGCGTGCCAGCCCAAAAAGATATTGCTGTATCATTATCCAGTCATGACTTTTTTGCAATATTAGAGCATAGCGGGATTATTCGTGGAATATATTTGACCAATGAAGCTCATGCGAGAATCAAGATAAATATGATAAACGGCCATGGTGATAATTTAACCCTAGATGAGATGCAATATTGTCCAGTAGGCAAACATCAACCAATCTTCCCGAACAATTTTATTAAAGCTTTAGCAAATGACGATTCACTACAGTCTGAATGGAAACCTAATAGCGACCGTAACCCTGGTTCTTCTTTTTCTGACAGACAACATTCGCATGACCGGATTTCTCCTCAGGAGCCTCCTTTTCATGCTGAAACCAGGTCGCCTTCCAGGTGGCCATCTTTACCTGAAATACTTGAATATGCACTTGGACAACTTGGATACATTCGGCTTATTCCCCTCATAAATCAGAACCTACGATTTGAATTTCGAAAATTCGTGTTTGCTGCTCGTTATCCAATTCGGTTGCGAACAGGAGGGAGATAAATTTGCGTGCAAAGCCAAGAGCATATTGTATTATCAGCATCCAATGGTGACATTTTTGCTATAATAGAGAACAGCGGAATTCATCGTGGAATATGTACGACAAATATAGACAAATCCAGAATCAGAGTAAATATAATAAGTGTCGCAGTTAATATTTTGATCCGAGATAAAATGCGAAATTTCCAGTGAGCGGAAATCACCCAATCTTTCCCAAAAGTTTTAATAAAGCTTCTGCCAATAAAAATTCACTACAATCCGTGTTATGAATTAATGACGGACTGGCGTGGCATAGCGAAGGAACCATGCTCGGTCATGTCAAAGTTGCTAAATACCTATTACCGATTGAGTCCGGCATACGAGTCCCCTAGTATATCCATTGGACCACTCCCTTGGAGTCCAAAAAAAGGTTTTGGTTGTTGGTGAAAATTGGCACAGATGTAGCCTCCGGAAGGTACGACCACGATCGCTCACCGAACGATCGATCCCGACGCGACCGGAGGTGATACGTCATCCGACTCGTCACTTCCCGCAACACCAGAAGACGATCGAGTCGGGAAATCACTGAACTGAATTGAGACTTGAAGAGCCACGGACTTTAACACACGGACCCGAATACCTGAGCTCTCTCGAAGGCGCACAATTGATAACTGAACTCGCAACTCACGAAAACATGGCCATACCAGCCTACACCTTGATAGAAAAGCACTGGGAGAGCAGCAAAAGGGTCCGAGTCAGCTCGACAAAAGAACCCCCTCGCTACTACCTGAGTTCCCACAACAACAAAAGGTAGCAAGCCAAACTCAAAAACAGAGGGAAGACCTTGAGGAGAACAAGCACCGGGCGGAGACCATGCTACGATAAATGAAACCCGAAGGTCAATCAAAAGAGAAGCGATAACATCAAATAAATTATTAACAGTCCGAATGGAATCCTAACAGCAAACGTAACCCTGGCTCTTCTTCTTCTCCTTCTGACGGAAAACATTCACCTGAACAGACTTCACCACAGGAGCATCCTATTCATGCCAGGTCCAGGTCCTCTCCGGGAAGGCCTCTTTCTGTTCAAGTACTTGGATGCACAATAGACTAACTTGGCTATGTTCGGCTTATTCCTTACACAAACCGGAACCAGCGATTTGAATTTCGAATATACGTTTTTCCTGCCTATGAACCATTTCCAATGCGAATAGATCATAACAACTATGTTTTTGGGCCGAACCAACAATATACTGCGTTATCAACATCCAGTGGTCACGTTTTTGCGAATAAAAGTAAATATAATAAGCGGCGCAGTTGATAATTTGACTGCAGATGAAATAAGGTGTTGTCCAGTAGGAAAAAGTCACCGAATTATTCCAAACAGTTTTATTAAAGCTTTTGCAAATTACGATTCACTGGAGTCAGAATGAAATCCCAAAGGCAAATGCTATGCTCTGCCTTCTTCTTGTGCCAGAAAAAATGCACCAGCCCGGACTTCTCCTCAGTAGCCTCCTCTTCATGCCAGGCCCAGTTCTCCTCCGGGCAGGACGCCTTCTCATGAAGTACTAGGATATGCACTTGGACAACTTGGATATATTGGGCTTATTCCCGACCCACATCCGAACCGGCAATTCGTGTTTCGAAGATATTGTTTTCCGGCCGATAAAGCAATTAGATTGATTGTTGGAAATGGTAAATTTGTATAGCGCCAAACCAAGAATATATTGTGTTATCAACATCCAATGGTAAAGTTCTTTCAATGCTAAAGTAGTCTGGGTTACTTCGTCAAATATATAGGACAGATAGAAATTATTTGAGGATAAAAGTAAATATGATAAGCGGGGGTGTTAAGAATGTGACATCAGATGAAATGAAGGAATGTCATGTAGGCAGATATTACCCAATATTTCAACACCTTTTTATGAAAGTTGTTGCAAATCGCATTTCACTGCAGACTGTGTATAATTAATTCAATGAAGAAATTGTAAAAAAAAGCATAATAATTCTTGAAGCCTGAAGTTGGATCACAATTAAATTAAAACATTAAAACATCATTTTGTTTTTTTCTTCGAATTTTTCTTTGAATTGCTTTTTTTGAAACTGTTATGTCAATGCAAATAATGAACTTTTACGTATAAGATCATGTTTTTTAATATTAAAAACTTCTGAAAGAGGTCTAATTACTCTAAAGTTCTGGCGGTACAAGCTGTAAA
>CAKNWT010206437.1:987-11439 GCA_932066315.1 Andricus coriarius | reverse complement strand
TAGGTTTGTTTGATTTAATTTGTGCTGTGTTATGGTTATTCAAGGGTTATGTTTTCTTCCGGCTCATCTCTTCCATCAAAAAACGACCGGGCAGTACTCCGCCGAATAATAATAACAAACAAATTCATAGTCTGCTGAACTTGCTAATCGATTTTCTTGGGAATAATCCTGTTTCTTCCCCTGTGAGAATAAATAAGAAAACATAATCTATGGCATGTGCTAGTGCGATGGGGGGAGGGGGCCTGTGCAACCGCGGCTTTTCCACGTGTTTCGAATTCCCCCAATCCTTCCCGCGCGTTATCAAACGATAACGCTATAGAAACGCTTAATTGCACAGTGCGAATTTAAGTCGGAGGAGTTTTTGAACCTTTGTTCCCGAGGCGCTTCTATGTCGTAGGCGATGTATTCGTTGGGTGGATCTCTAATTTTCAGACAAGGAAATCCTCGATATGGTGGATTTGTATCAGATCCGAGATATTCACGAATTGAAGGGCTGAAACGAAGTCGACGGCTCTCCTTGGAATATAGTAGATATTTTTTTCCCTTTCAATATTTTACCTACTACTATATTTTACTTACCAGTTTGAACTCAAGCCCGGACACTGCTGCCATTGCCAACGCTATATGCATACAAACTTGGCGTATTAAGGCGTTTTCCCAATTAGATTGAATAGACCGGAAAAGGGTGGCTGTATGATTCTGATTCAGGAAGGTATTCTGTTTGATAGGATAATTTTCGAGGGTCTGGTTTATTTTTGGGTCGATTTAACGGGAATTAAAATTCGCGCTAAAACTGGGTTTTTAGCGATCATCTGTAGTTATAGTTTCCCAGCTACATTGAATTGTATTAATCAAGTGAGATTTGTTTTGACCCTCGCCATATAGGATGCCAATGTATTATCCTAGCTGGAGATTTTAACGCTACCCATATTGATTGGGGGCATCTAGCTCTATAATCGGGCGTGCATCATCCTCCTGGTGGTTTGTATTGAAGGGCCACATTACATACGGGCGTAAGTGCCAAATTTTGGAAATGCGTTTTATTGGCCTGAAGTAATTTTTTTAACCTAACTCATATTTCGTATTTTGTTTATAAAGTAATTTTATATTGTTGCCTGATATTTTCACAATTCAATAGAGCTAAGTAATAGCTCGAAAGCACTTTATTATTTTGTTATTAATCCAAAAAATAAAAAGGTTATGCAACTCTTTGTGTGTCTATATTTTTCTTTTTGGGGACACATCGCAACATTGATAAGTAGTTTTCTCGGATGTGGCTGCTTCTTTTAGGATGTTCGTTTCATGCTTCAATAAAGCCTAACAGTACCTCGAACCGTTATCGCATTCTTTTGTTTAGAATTAATTGCATGGAAGTTATACAGTTTTTTGTTTCTCCTGTAAATCTCGGGTTTTGGCACATACGCCCGTATGCAGTGTGGCCCTTCAGTTATTATGATACTAATAATATTGTACGCGCGCTACAGTGCGCAGAAAACATTACTTTGCCAATTATTAATTTAGAAATGTAAAACAAGATTATTATAATTCCAAATTTAAATTACAAAGGGTTTTGGAAAATTGGAAAGGTACCTAAAAAATATTGAGTTTTCAATGATTTTTCATTATTTTCAATTGCTTTGAATGTCCTTAAATTTCAAGGAGAAGAATTTGAAGGAATTCAATAAATTCTATGAATTCAGGGAATTCAAAAAATTCAGAAGATTTTAAAGAATTCAGGGAATTTATAGAATTGAAAGAATTTTAGGAATTCACGGAATTTATAGAGTTGAAAGAATGTTAGGAATTTAGAACAGCCAAGGGATTCAAAATGTTTACGGATTTCAGAGAATTCCGAATATTTAAGGAATTCAGGATATTCTACTAATTTCAGAGAATTTAGAGAATTCAGGGGATTTAGAAAATTGAAGTAATTCAGAATATTCAAGGAATTTAGGGAATTAAGAGAATTTGATTGATTTCAGAGCATTTACGGCATTCAAGAAATCCAGGAAACTTAGAATATTGAAGAGAGTTTTTCAGGAATTCAGGACATACATTATTATAATTAATATAATAATTAAAGGATTTCAGGAAATGTAGAGATATCAAAGATTTCAGAGAACTTAGGAATTCAGAGAATTTAAGTAATTAAGAGATTTTCAGGAATTCAGAGAATTCAAGGCATTTAGAATATTCTAGGAATTCAGGATATTCAGAAAATTTCAAGGATTTCAGATCGTCTCGGGAATTCAAGGAACTCATAGATTTTTCAGAAAGTCAGACAGCCATTCATATTGAAAAAATAAATAAAACATTTTATTTTAAGTTTTGACAGCTATGAATTTTTAATATGAAAGGCTATAAACTTGCTATTGTACCATTTTTTTAGCAATCCTAATTAACAAATTTCCTATTTTAAAGGCTCTACATTTTTAAATTGAAAGTATACAATCTTAATTATTCCTCAATTACAGGTTATTTAATATTGACGACTTTGAATTGGAATTTATTTAATTATTTTCAAATGTTAATTTAAAATTGTTTAATTTCAAGCGTTTATTCAAGCAATTGCGGTCATTCTAGGTTAAAATTAATTATTTAACTAATCATTTGTTTTAATTATTTTCCCGCTATAAAATATAATTATTTTGAAACGATACAATTGTGAAAGATTGAAAAATAAAACCAAATTTCCAATGTTTTGATATATGCTTTTAATTCAAGATTGTTTCCTTTTAAACCAGTTTAATTCGAAATGCTGTAACGTTGAAAGTTTCAAGCTGAAAGCTGATCGACAAGATTCAAAATTCCATTCTTATTATGTTTTTTTCTTCAAACTTTCTTTCTGAAATCTGTTGCAATGATGTTGTAGGTACAAAATTAGGAGCATTGCGTAATTTGGAGTTCCTCTTTTACTGGTGTTATCCTTACACACCGGCCGCGAACGTTGAAGGTGACAACAGTCGCCTCTGGATGCTTTCTCAGAGCTACTATCTGCCATTCCATATGTTTTTAGTAGCTTGCTTCCTGATGCCTAGAAAGCTTCTTACAATGCGAAAGATGTTCAATAAAACCGCCTTCTGAGCTGCTGTCAATACACCACTGACTCCTAGATGTTCAAGATTTTCAGTGCATCTTGCGTACATGTCGCCTGTAGCCGAAATCACAATAGGATGAATAGATGCACGTATTAAATTCCTCCATATTGTCTTTACTTCATGCGTTAGCTCGCTATACTTATGAATCTTGGTTGTATAGGTTGCCTGCAAATTCCGGTTCAATTGACAAATAATGTCGATGATGTAGACTATGCCACCTTTTTTCTCACTCATCACTATATCGGGTCGATTGGCTCGGATCTAATGATGTGTGTGTTTTGCTCAATGGGTTCAACGTTATACAGAACCATAGTCCACTAAAGGAGTCTCCTTGAAAAAGATCTATCGTAATGGCTATTGAACTAGTTACCCTTGGCTGCCCATGATCAAAATACTTGATACTTGTACCCCAAAGCATCATCGCACAACCTAAAACGTCGATGATACGTGAGCAAATTTGGTAAATTTGTAAGACTTCAAGTAAATAGTCATGTGGTACGAAAGGAAACTCTTGCTTGTAGTCAATGTATGCCATGTACAAGTTTCGTTGGTGTTTCTGAGCTTGCATCTTGGCAAACGCATCTATGATGACTAGATCGTTACTGCCTCGCGAGTTTCATAAGAATCTTTTTGTCATTTGTTAGGATTTCATTCTCGTCGCAGTGAGAATATAATTTATCTGCAATGATGGCTGTAAGGCATTTATAAATTGTTGAAAGATAGGTCGTCGGTCGAAATTCAGATGGGTTTCGAGCGTCTGGTTTTTTGGGCTACATATACGTAGTTCCTTTGAGCATAAAACCTGGAATTAGATCAGGGTGTTGGATGATCTGCTGAAAAGACCTTGCCAACGCAGGATGCACACCCGTCAGGTACTTGTACCAGAAGTTGTGTACCATGTCCGGACCTGGAGCTTTCCAGTTACTTGATTTTTAAAAACCGTTGAAACATCTAAAGCTGTGTTGTTAGTCAGATCCACTTCAGGGTAATTGCTTGTTCTTGATTTCTCTAGTTGGTACCACGCAGCGTCATCATTTCTTCTGTTTGTTTTTCCCAAAACACTCGAATAATTAGTTAGTCATATCTTCCAATTGAGGGACTTCCGTTTCTTGCTGGTTATTTTGCTTTATACTCACTTCACAGTAGAAACTACTTTCACTTGCCTAAAAGGTTCGATTTTTCTGTCTTCGTGCACTACTTTTTTTTTGTACTGACGCAGTCTAGCAGTACGAACATCAAACCTCTGCCGTTGAGAGTCTATAATGTGTCAATGTCAAGGTGTATCGAGGGTGGATGATTTTAGTAACATGGTGTATCAGCTTTCTGGTCCTATTTCCTTTCTTATATTGTGTTACTCGACCCAATTTGCACCTTACTTTTCTGACATCCATGTCCAACCTGATCTTCCTTGGTGGATCTCGATCCCTTCCTGGGGCAAAGAATGCATCTGTAGGCCTAGTTCCGCGGCCGAACGTTCTAACGGCTGCCGCACCTGCACAATACACCAGGGTTTGCAACTCGAATGCAGTTAGCGTTGTGTTCAAATGCATAGGTAAAACCTTGCTATCTCTTTTTCTATTAGTGCACGCTGATCCTTTATGATGTTCATCTTCGGCAGAGAATGCGTTTTTATTGGTTCTACATTTGTGTACTCTAGTAAAGCAATCTGTTTACAAATATTGAGCGTTTTTGGTCTGCTAGAATCTGCTTATTTATTCTTATGGTTGGCTCTCGGTACTTAAGTTAGATGAGTCGATTGTGTTCTCTTCACACACTTTGCCCACTTTTCTCTACCAAAAAATGAAGGCGCATAACATCTCTGCTCATACGGTATGTCCATTTTAAGCGCCTTCTTGGTTGCTGAACCTCTGCTTCTGCCTCTGGTTGAATTAGCCATCTGCCTCTGGAGTGTGTGGTTGGATTGGATCATCATCAAGTTAAGCAAGAACATCAATTGCCGCTGCTTGAACGTGTGGTGCGGCTTACTCTAACTGATGTTTGCTGTCAACGTTTCCCTACGTCAAATCAACCTGCAGTTTAATCTCCATTGCTCGGTTTTCTGAGATAAGAAGATTACTGCTGATGTTCTTCATCTTAATGACAAGTCTTCTCACTAAAATTTTCTGTATGTAAGGACACTTCGCAGCAACTCCCACGGCATTTCTGTTGAGGTGGTGGGCTGCAAATTGCTAACTTTAGCCAAAGCATCCTCAGGAGGCACAGTTGATGTTCCACTGTTTAACGTTTGTCACATGTGTTCTTGACTGTCATCTGTTTGATTGGTTTGATTACTGGTGTTCCTCTTCGTTCTCGGTCTGTCTGGCTACAGCCAACGTAGCCTCACAATTTATGAGAGCAAAGCTCAGGCCCTATCGCGATGCCAAGACGAGAACACCTTCGGTATTTTTGTTATATATTAGAGCGGTCAAACAAAAGCAACTGTTTGAATATTGATGGGCGACTGGAAATTCGTATAGGGGGCAAAATTCGTCAAGTGTACGCGTCAAAAAACTTGTTGTCTCCGATTTTCTTGAAAGTCCGCGAAATTATTCTCCTAGTGAACCGCTTTTAATTCCCTTAAGAGAACGTCTCTAGTACGACGGGCTGTCAGCATACAGGGGCTCGAATCTTCAAGCTTTTACCGCGCACGCTGATACTCAATTAGCCATAACTTCTACAAAAGTTATCCAAATTAACTTTTTTATGGAGGTTTTAAAAACGTTTTTTCATCAGCTTCACGCTGAATGCAATGCTTTTACATAAAAAAGAATGATTTAAGCTTCAATTTTAAACATATTTTTGAGTTTTTCTCCAAGTGCTTCTTGCGCGCGGTTTCTGCGTCGCTGTGCAGCTAGGCGCGACGATCACGACGTACCGTCTATTGCGGACTTATTTAATGGAACTTTTTATCATTTGTGCGTACAACTGTTATTTGTGGCTTGAACGAAATTTAAAAAGAAATGAAATTTATGCACTTCTCGTTTTTTTTGCCTTACAGTTTTTTCGGGAAAACACCACATACTATTGATGATAAATATTTTCTCAACATGAGAGTTAATTCAGCAGAGGGAACGAAAGAGTGATTTATTTTTGTGTTCCAGGCACTGTGTTTGCTGATGCAAATCTCCTCTTAAGTTCTTGAGTAGTGATGGCGTGATTTTCTTTGGGACTAAAGAATACTAAAGTTTTAACTAAATTTTTCTTAGCCCATTGATACAAGGCTTCAGCTGTCAAAATCGGATCTTTAGATGACGCTTGCAAGCTAGCACGCTCTGCGAGTCTTTTTAAATTTCCCCCAATACAATTACAAAGGCCTTTTCCGTGCGTCGTTGCGTGGAAATGCCACTCGGCTGGAATAGCAAAATCCATTTCATGGTGGAGCAAATTGATGAAATTATACTTATTTTGGAAGAGCTGGGCGGCTCCATCTGTAAAATATATCATTTTTTTGGAGTTTCCTAAGCTTAAATCTCACTCTTTTACAGCCAAACAACAGTCATCTTTTTTCAAAAATCTTAAGGACACGCTGAAAGCAGGAGAATATCTTATTCTTTGTGATTTCGCTGAAAACTATGCCTTCGTAGTCCCGAATGCAGCTCAGTCATTTCATTGGAAGAATGATCAAGCTACCATTTTTACCGTGGTAATTTATTATGAAAAGGACAACGTTCCAAAGCACTGCAGTCTTGCTATATTATCATACTGCTTGACTCTTGACACAATTGATGTGTGCGAATTTCAAAAAATTATTACACACTATTTGAAAGAGAATTTTCAACCCAAAAAATGATTTATTTTTTAGATGGAGAGCCGCCTTGCACTTTAAAAATAAGTATAACTTCATCAATTTGCTCCACCATGAAATGGATTTTGGTATTCCAGCCGAGTGCCATTTCCACACAACGACGCACGGAAAAGGCCCTTGTGATGGTATTGGGGGAAATTTAAAAAGAATCGCAGCGCCTGCTAGGTTGCAAGCGTCATCTAAAGATCCGATTTTAACAGCTGAAGCCTTGTATCAATGAGCTAAGAAAAATTTAGTTGAAACTTTAGTATTCTTCAGTCCCAAAGAAAATCATGCCATCACTACTCTAGTTTGCATCTACTAGTTTGCATCAGCAAACACAGCGCCTGGAACACAAAAATAAATCACTCTTTCGTTCCCTCTGCTGAATTAACTCTCATGTTGAGAAAATATTCATCATCAATAGTATGTGGTGTTTTCCCGAAAAAAACTGTGAGGCAAAAAAAACGAGAAGTGTATAAATTTCATTTCTTTTTAAATTTCGTTTAAGCCACAAATAACAGTTTTACGCAAAAATGATAAAAAGTACCATTAAAGAAGTCCGCAATAGGCGGTACGTCGTGATCGTCGCGCCTAGCTGGACTGCGATGCAGAAACCGCGCGCAAGAAGTATTATATATCTCCACCAATTTCTTTTGCCCCACTTTCGACAATGGTTCATTTTAAAGGGAGAAAGTCAAGCTTTATTTTAAACATAATTTTTGAAAAAAAATTAACGGCCGCACTTGAAGAAAAACTCAAAAATATGTTTAAAATTAAAAAATGAAGCTTAAATAATTTTTTTATGTAAAATCATTGCATTCAGCGTAAAGCTGATAAAAAAGCGTTTTAAAAAACTCTATAAAAAAATTAATTTGGATAACTTTTGTAGAAGTTATGGTTAATTGAGTATCAGCGTGCGCGGTAAAAGGTTGAAAATTTGAGCCCCTGTATGCTGAAAACCCGTCGTACGAGAGACGTTTTCTTAAGGGAATTAAAAGAGGTTCACTAGGACAATATTTTCGCGGACTTTTAAGAAAATCGGTGACAAGTTTTTTAGCGGGTACACTTGACGAATTTTGCCCCAGCCTAGGCATAATTAGACTATGCCTATTTTTTGTTTTGTTGTGTAATCATTTTTCACCTCGCTACAATGTTTTTAAAATGTTTGACAAAGTAATTTTAAAGTGATAAATCTGTAAGTCCACTCTAAGGATTCACCAGCCTGGCCGATGGCCACTAATCCGTTCTTCATTTCTGTTATTATTACGCTTTTCTACCTAGAGACCTACACCCTAAAACTTTATTACTTTAGAGTTGAGGTCTTATTGCTCTGCCACTACCGTTCGGGTCAGTTTGTATTTCGAGTCATCAAAAAAATTCGACTTGGCGCGGTTTATTGCTTTTATCTACTTTTCAAACGTTTTTTTTTTATGGTAAATCTTTTGCCATTTTAGTTGTTCTTTTCCGTTACTCTGTACAAATTTCCCACAAGCTTAACCAAAGCATGCAATAAGTCTGCAAATATTGCAATTTTTGTAGAATCCTCCTTGTTGTACAATTATTACATAATATTTCGGAAATATGAAAAGTTGACTAAATTCATCTTGAAATTTCGCAGAACAAATAACTCCAAGATGGCATAAATTATTTCATAACTACTTCTGAAAAATTAAACTTGAAAAAGGAGTTGTATTTTACATGTTAAACTCCATAAGAGGAACACTTGATTTTAGCGCGCTGAAAAATTATTCTACAACAAAACGAAAAAATAGCCTTGATAAGGTTAAACAATCACCACAGGGCCTCACTGGGAGCAACTTTCATCCAAAAAATGACCACCATGAGATGGGTGGTCACAGGACACGATGAAATCACAACGACACGCCGTCGAAACCCTCGTGTGTTTTGAGGACACGAAGCGACCCGAGGATGACAGCTTTCTGCATCCATTTCGCAAGTGCCTTGGCATATTTTTGGCACGCGGGTATGGCCTTAAGGTTACGAACCAGTGATAGTTTCGCACCTCCGAGAGCACCTATCACAAAAACAATTACTTGTACCGAATATTTTGGGTACAGCTTTTGCAGCTCCCTTTTAAGGTCTTGATACCTCTCCTCCTTTTCTTTCTCCTTGGCAGTGATGCTATATTCGGACGGTGCGTATGGACAATTGACTCAATCTCCCTTGGAGCGTTCAGCAGGGCAAATTAGCGGCCAACACCGTAAGAGCGACAAAGCTGGTAATAAATCACTCTTAGGGCCGCATTATGTCTGTAGATGAACGTCGTTCCTGCGTGGGTGGGACACCTCGATAGCATGTTTTCCAGGTATTTAGCGTGTGCATGACACGCTCTGCACCTATCGCTGGGAACTTCTTGACATAAAATGCGGTCAAGGTATACTAAGGTGGAAATGACACCGTCCTGGCATGCGAAAATAAAACCCTCTGTACCTGAATTAAGCCCTGATGATCTGAGGAAAAAAAAATTTGCTCCTTCTACGAAGACTGTTTTTCTACATGCCTGTGAAAATTTCCGTGCATTTTCTTGTCGAATAGCTCTTGATGCAATTTTTGAAATTCTGCTTTCTTCATATCGGCTTTCAGAAGTGAAGCATCTAGATGGAGTAATGCACTTTCCTCACTTCTAATGTTAAAATTCAGGCCAAGGTTCTCGGCCGCTTGCTCCGCGGCTTTGTAAAGGAACGCTCCTTCACCAATCATCTCGTGGTTTTTGACCATTTTTAGGAGAGGATCTCTGCCATTGTCTACGATATAAGCTGTCCTTAGAACAATTCGTTTATGAAGACACTGGAGATTCAGAAGTCCGCGTCCGCCTTGACGGCATGAAATGTATAATCGAGGAACTGACGAATTGATATGCAAGCATTTATGCATATGCATGATCTTACGTGTGGTGACATCAAGGGCCTTAAGTTTGTTCTTCGTCCATTGAACCAACCCAAACGAGTAGAGTAGAACCGGGACGGCAAGCATGTTAGTCGCAGATACCTTGTTCAACGCTGACAGATTGGAAGACCAAATCTGTGGAAGAAGTTGCTTGTATCTACTTCAGAGAGACTCCTTTACTGATGTTACGTCCTGAATGCGGCTTTGAGGACCGCCCAGGTACGTATAGGTCTCTCCAGTGTTAAGATGTCTGATAACAATTATATCCGCAAGCTCAGGGTCCTCGGGAACGCCAACAATCTTTCCGTTCTTCACATTAATTTTGGCACATTCATCCAATCCAAAGTCCATCCCAATCTCTCCTGTGTACTTCCTGACGATATTTATGGCAGTTTGAAGTTTGCCTTTACCAGAGGCATAGAGCTTCATGTCATCCATATAAAATAAATGAGTGACCTTATGCTCGCGCTGGTTAGTGTCGCCACAGAGGTATCCAGAAGAATTTTGTAGTGCGAGAGATAGAGGCAGAAGCGTGATGCAAGAAAGCAAAGGGCTCATGGTATCGCCCTGAAAGACGCCCCTCTGGAAGCTTACGTTGTTTGTTGTCACACGATAATTTCCAGACGAGATAGTAAATCTAGTTTTCCAAAGAGGCATCAA
>CAKNWT010206381.1:8003-18262 GCA_932066315.1 Andricus coriarius | reverse complement strand
AATTTTTTAAACCAAACAGAAAAATGTAAAAAAAGGAGAATTTTCAACCATGAAAGATTTATCAGCAAAGACAAAAAAATTTTAACAAAGTTGTTGAATTCTCCACAAAATCTTTAATGTTTAATTAAATAGTTGAATTTTCTACAGAAATTGTGGGATTTTTAACTAATAAATACTTTAATTCTAAATAAAAAACAGTTTATTTAACTACAGAAGATGAATTTTAAAGCAAATAATTGAATCATCAACCAAAAAAGATTAATTTTCGAACAAAAAGTTGCATTTTTAATCAAAAATGATTAAATTTCTACCAAACAATGAATTTTCAAACCAAGAAGAAGAATTTTAAACAAAAGAGTAGAATTCTCAACCAAGAAAGAAAAAATTTCAACGAAGTTGTTGAGTTCTCAACAAAATGTTAAAGTTTTTTTCCTTCTCTACTAAAATAGGGGTATTTTCAAGAAGAAGAGATTTTAATTTTAAATAAAAAATTGTTAAATTTAACCGAAGAAGATGAGTTTTTAAACATTCAATTGAACCATCAACTAAACAAGATTATTTTTCAAAGAAACAGTTGCACTTTTAACCAAAAAAGATGAAATTTCTGCCAAAAGGGATAAATTTTCAAACCGAATAGATAAATTTTCTACAACATAATAGAATATTTAGCCAAATAGTTAAATTTATACCAACATGTTGAATTTTCAAGCTAAAAAGACGAAATACTTGAATTTTCTCTGTAAATACTTGAATTTTCAACACAAAAAGACGAATCTGTAACAAAACAGTTGAATTTCCAACCCAGGAGGATGACCCTTAATGACCTTTTAACAAAATTGTTGAATTTTCATCAAAATAATTAAATTCTCAACCAAATAATACGACTTTTAACTAAAAAAGATGAATTCTCAACCAAAAATGTAATGGCTTACATTTCAACCAAAAATAATTAACTTTTAACCAAAAATAATTAGATTTTCTTATTGGGTTCTATTAATTCAATCAGTATTTTAGGAAAAACAAGAAAAAGGGGGAAAGAGGAAAATGTAGAAGAAACTGTCAAGCCTGCGATAAGTAAATAGGAATTTTGAACATCTGTAGACTAAAGAATAATAGTTTAAATAAACATTGAAGTTCATTTTTAATTATTTCAAATGATTTAATTATTTATATAATAATCATTTAAATACTTTATTGATTTTTTATTTTGAAAAATTAATATTCAGAGAATATTTAAAAAGATTAAAAACAAAACCTAAATTTTGATTAATGAATAGCAATTGAACAATTACGAACGTAATGTTTTACATTAGGTTAAAATTAGCTCACAATGAGCTAATTTCACCGACCGGTATTTTCCATACATTGTGTGTGAAATCCTTTCCAAAGTTATCTTTTACATTAAAAAATAACCTAAATCTGATATCTACACCTTTCGAAGTTTAATAATGACTATTAGTGCACTCATATCATCAACTTTCTTAAAAATATGCATCTGAGGTTGTTCACTCTGCGATTTTTAATTTCTGAACTTTGAACAAAAATTTCTTTCCGGGTAACCCACGTTACTCGTCAAGGTTACGAGAATTTAGTTCGTGAACTTCTCACGAACTGTGTGGAGGGGAATAAATACCCGTTGCTTGACAGGATGGTAACTTGGTACCGCCAAGCCCAGTCGTGAACCGGCCACTCGACAAGAAGTGGCATCCAATTCAGCAACTACAACTTTCTTTACACAACGTAAGTCATTTTTTGTATCTGAAGCTGAAAAATTGATTTAAATAATCATTCAAATAATTTTGGTTGAAAATTAAACTGTTGGTTGAAGTTATTTCTAAATATTTTCATTAAAAATCCGCCCAGTTGGTTAAAATTTCATCTTTCTAGGTTGAAAATTGAATTATTTATGTGAAAATTCGTATCTTTTGCTTAAAACTTCAACAATTTAGTTGTAAATGCAAGTTTTTGATTGAAAATTCAATTATTTTGTTGAAAATAAATTATTTTTTTAAATTTTTATCTTTTTGGATAGAACATGCTTTTTTTTTTGGTAGAAAATTAATTATTTTTATCATATTATTTTTGTTGTGTATTCAATTGTATTCTGGAAAATTCGTATCCTTTGCTTGGAAATTCAACAATTTGGTTGTAAATGCAAGTTTTTGATTGAACATTTATTTTCTTGTTGATGAACATTCAATTATTTGTTGAAAATGTATCTTTTTTGGTTACAAATTAAATTTTTTTGTTGCCAATTTAATTATATTGTTGAAAATAAATTATTTTTTTAAATTGTCATCTTTTTGGATAGAACATGCTTTTCTTTTTTTGGTAGAAAATTAATTATTTTTATCATATTATTTTTGTTGTATATTCAATTGTATTCTGGAAAATTCGTATCCTTTGCTTGTAAATTCAATAATTTGGTTGTAAATGCAAGTTTTTGAGTGAAAATTTATTTTCTTGTTGATGAAAATTATTTTGTTGAAAAATCAATTATTTTGTTAAAATTTCATCTTTTTGGTTCAAAAATTAAATTGTTTTGTTGAACATTTGTCTTTTTGGATAAAATTTTTTTTTTTTCTCCTGTAGAAAATTTATCTTTCTTGGATGAAAATGAACTTTTTTGTTAAAAATTCAATTGTATCCTGGAAAATTCATTTCTTTGGCTTGAAAATGTAACTATTTGGTTGAAAATGAAATTGTTGTCGATTGAAGCTTAACCTACATATTTTGATTGAAAATCCCTTAGTTGGTTAAAATTTCGTCTTTACAAGTTGCAAATTTAATTATTTGGTTAAAATATCATCTTTTTGGTTCAAAAACTCAATTGTTTTGTTGAACATTCGTCTTTTTGGAGAAAAATTTTTTTTTTGTTAAGAAAATTTATCTTTCCTGGTGGAAACAAATGTTACAAGAAAGTAAAACATCTCTACAACTGTAATTTTTTGTTGAAACATGTACGTTTTTGTAAAAAAATATACAAAATTTAACAAAAAGATACAAATAGATAATTTTTTCTTTTATTGTTCTGTAGAAAAGTAAAAAAACTTAACAATAAAGTGTAAGTTTATACAATTTAAAAATTTGTATAACTTTTTATACAAAAAAAAAGATGATTTCACCAAAGTTGAAACATTGGGCAACTGTGCCTAAAATTATGTTGTAAATACTGGTAGTTTATTGCAGAACAAAAATTTAAACAAAAAATATACATTTTTACAAGCAATACTTTTAGAGTCCGCATCGACCTTTCGACTTGTACTTTACTGTCAATTTTTGTAGGGTATGCAATATATAAGTTTCTACAAGAAACTAAAATTTTTAAAAAATATTACACTTTTACGAATAACTTTTGCTATTATAATAAATCACACATCAAGCAGAAATTTCAGTTATGCAACATTTTTTTAAATTACAATTTTACCTAGATATCCACATATATCAAACGTAATCTTAAATAAGAGATGGTATTTATTATTCAAAATAATTTTATGTTAATTAATTCAAACAGGGAAATACATTTTAATAAAAAATAGATATATTTAAAAGAGTGTATATGTTTATTTTGCAAGATACTAACTCTCAGTGACATTGCCATCAATTTCGCATTAATAATAAAAGCGATGGATTTTATTAAATTATAATTATATCAATTGGTAGAAATGCACCCAACTTCAGTTTCGTATCGGATCAAGAGTGGTTATCTCTAAAATAATATCATTCTTAGTAAAATCCAAAGACTAAAAAACAAACCAATTTTGATTAATAAATAACAATTGAACAATTATTAATTTGGAAAAAGTCGAGGAGGTTTAAGATTTACAAATTATTGTTCTTTAATATATTTAAAATTTTTGAAAAGTTTCCAAAATAATTTAAAACTTGAAAAGATTTCAAAACATTTAAAATAAAATGTAAATTTTTGAAGATTTTGAACAAATAATTTAGAAGCCTTTTAAGAATTTTGAAAGGTTTCAAAAGAGTCAAATTTTGTTAATCAAAATTCATTGATAAACTAAACATGATTTTTTGTTGAAAAATTAATTTAAAAAGAATATTTAAAAATATATCCAAAATTTCCAAAAAGGAATCTGGAAGATTTTTAAGGAATTTTTTTTCAATTTTGGAGGATTTTTGAAAAATTGTAGGAAACATTTGATTTCCAAGATAATAACAAAATTTTCATTAGATTCCTGGAAAATTTTCGATCGTTTTTTTTTATTTTCAAGTGAATATTTAAAAATATTTTAAAACAAATTTTGATGTATAAATAAATTTCCCTAGCTTAAAAGTAATTCAAATTATATCATTTTTAAATTTTATAATTTTTTTGATACATTCTTCAATTTATAGCATCGAAAATGATAGTCTGGAATTCGATTTTTTTTATTTTTTGAACTGTACAATGTATAAGAGTTAATAATTTTGCAGTTTAATTGCTTTTAATGACAACATTTTTTATTGAAAAGTGTGAGGCTTTAATTTTAAATATTTTAAATTCAAAAGTATTCCAATATGAGTGTTTTAATTTGCAGTCAATTTTTTATAACTTTAAATGAAAAAATGTTTATATTCAAGAGTTCGAATCTTTTAATTTCAATGGCCGTGTTCAATTCATTCTCAGTTGTTCAATTATTTAATTTGAAATGACATATATGGTGTCCAATCGATTGCTATATATTTGAAAAAAAACCTAAAACTTCAGGCTTTTTTGTTTAATAACGATTATTCATTATTATCTTTTAATATTCTACTATTCCTTCAAAGTTTAAACATAGAAGCTTTTTGTGTAACAGCTATCATTTATACATCTTAATTTAAAATTATCTCATTGTAATAATCTAAATATTTATTATCCTAGGACCTAGGTCGAAAAAGAACAGCTTTTTGGCTTCAAATCCTGTGAATTCCTTTAGATTCTTATAGTTGTAAATTCTTGTAGGAAATTAAAACAACAATTAAAGACAAACAAGTACAAAAAAGTACATAATTTGTCCGAATAATAAAAAAAAGTTGTACTTTCCTATAATTTTGGTTGTAATTTATTGCATTTATTTGTAGATTTCTCTACAAATGGTTTTAGTTTTGTGTACTTTTTTGTAAAAAGTTTTGCACCAGGGAGGTTATTCCAAAAATTTAAAAATCATATTTTCAAAATTAATTTACACCATAGAAATGTTTCTTATAAAAAGTGGTAAAGGGCGTTCCCTCGAATATTAATATAACATCAATTTTTAGTAGGATTCTTGTTTGATGGATTAATTTTTTCTGTATACTTACAAAAATTTCATATTTTCTCAAAACCACGTTCCTTATAGAAATATATCATTGGTGCTAAAAATTAATATCCATCCAACAGAATTACTTTTCAATCTTTTAGCATTATATAATTTACTAGTCACTTAATTTTTTATAATTTAATTATTAGATTACAAACTTTGGAATCAAATTTGATTATTTTTTATCATTTGAAAATGTAATTGTATTAACATTGAATTAAATTCATCATACTACTACAAAATTTTACTTAAGGATGTACACTATGTACAAGCAAGGTCAAAAGTCACCAATCGTGCTTTAGAAAAAAAAATTCGGGTTAAAATTGTTTATTTAACAGTAGTTTTTTTAAATTTCAGTTCTTCCTTTTAGGAAAAACATACCATTCTTATTTAATCCTAATGATCAAGGCCTTATTTTATTCTTTGAAGGATTCTCTGCAATTGTATTTGGGCGGTGTTTATAAAAATGTAAATTATCATTGTTTATGAAAATAATAACTGTATGATTTATAAATAGATTTTTTTGAAAATAAAAACAATCCAAATAGAATTGCAAAGAATCCTATAGAATAAAATCAGGCCTTGATCATTAGGATTCAATAAGAATTGTAGCTTTTCCCTGAAGAGAAAGCAAAAACTAAAGTTCTAAACAACATCTGTTAAAAACACTATTTTTAACTTAATTATGTTTTACTAATGTACGTTCAGAAACCTCCGCAAAGTTTTTTTAAATATTAATAATAGATCTGTTGTTGTCGATTTAATAAATCATTCTAATGATTGACGACTTTTGAGATTGATTATACGTAGTGTACATCCTTAATTCTTCAAACTTGTACAAACCACTAATTTTATAACTAGACAATTTTTTCTTACAATCACGAAAATATTCCATCAGTAAATACTTCTTTCAGTTAAAAATTCCTTAATTCCAATAAACTCGATTAAAAATAACTATTTTTGATTTAAACAAATTTTCGTTGATTTTAACAAACATTTTCCTAGGTGCAGATATAAAACTAATTAATCCAGTTTTATAAATCACATACTTATTTTATACAATTTTTGCAGATAAAATTAAAATGACTTTAATTTTTTTTCAATTGATTTTTTTACCAACAATTCTTTATTATTGAAGCTTCTCTCCGTTTATATTATCAAGCCTAAAAATGGATTCTCATTCTCTACAATTAAAAATCCAAATATTTGGTCTGATTCTTGACATCAAAAGGACTATTTTTAATCCGGGTAACCCCATATACAAAATTTATACATATAAAATTCCAACAATTGGTTGTATACTTATTTCTGATACTTCCACTTCCTTCGTGAATCAAAACCGGTTTGCCTTGGTACCGAGATTGCTACAAAATTACACATCGAAGTGAGTAGGAAACCAATTTGTTCATCCTGCAAGAAAAATATATGGACGTCATTAGTATCATAAAAAAAGTTCATTAGGAAAATGAGAAACTGGTTGTAAAGTTGACGCCAAAAACATTTCAAAAGTTTCGAAAATTAATATACTGATTTAATAAAAATTAGAAACGCCTATAAAACAAAACACAAATCACAACAACAAAAAATTGTTTATTTCATGCTAATTCTTATGACAATAAATTTAGAATGAAAAAAAAAATAGTTTGAACAATGCTTTGTACCATGAGAAAAATTGTATATTTACGAGCCGATTTTTAATCTAACAGTACCATAATATTCAATTGTTTAATTTTTTCGTTAGCAGAAATAATTGAGCGTATATTTAAAAAATGTTGTTGCTGGTATTTTTATCGCGTTTTATCACTAACCTGTAATCAGTTAATTTTTTTTTTAATTTTCATTTCAAAAACATAATACATGTAATAATATTAAAAAATTAATAAGCGCATACTATATTCCTGGAATCTTGTATCCTCGAATCTTCAATCTAATTTCAGAATTCTGGAATCATTATGATTACTTTATTAATATTTAAAAAATTCCTTCTTGGGTGCAACATGCTTCAAATTTTTAAAATATTTTTATAATAAGTGAGGTTTCAAAATTTATAAAAATCATTTCATTCTAAGTTAAAAAAAAACGAAAAACAGGTCTTAACCGCATAATTTCAAAAATGTGTTAATACTTATAAACATTCTTTTAAAATAATTACTTGTCATGTTTTATTAAATTTTAGGTCGTTTGATGAGCACAATATTTATTTGAAATTTTGCCATCTATTGCACCTAGGGTAGAATCTAGAGAAAATTTTTTTAAATACCCGAATAATTTATCAAAATACTATGGAGAATTACCTTAAAAGTGAACTCAACAAATAAAAAAAAATGTTAATTATTTCCAGAGTCATTGCAAGTTTTTTAAATATCGAAATATAAAAATTAATAATATTTTGGAGTCAATTTTTATTCTAAAAGTACCCTGATATTGCATTTTTCAATTTTTTACGTACTTACGAATAATTGAGCGTATGTTTAAAAAATGTTGAATTCGCAGTATTTTAAGATATCAAATTGTTGCAATTTTTTAACACGCTTCTTAAAAGTGATGACGCGAACTCAACAAATTAAAAAAATGTTAATTATTTCCAGAGTTATTCCAAGTTTTTTAAATATCGAAATATAAAAATTAAAAATATTTTCGCGTGAATTTTTATTCTAAAAGTACCCTGATATTGCATTTTTCAATTTTTTCATACTTACGAATAATTGAGTGTATGTTTGAAAAATGTTGAATTCGCAGTATTTTGAAATATCAAAATGTTGCAATTTTTTAGCACGTTTCCTAAAAGTGATGACGACAGTAATGGATATATGTGATGATAGATGTGATACCGCTGGTATTTTTATCACGTTTTATTGTTAAATTGTAATCAGCCTTAAACAAATATTTGTTAAACAAATTTTATTTTCAACGACATAATATAATACTAAGAGACAAATTTTTAATTATCGTACAATATATGCTGAGGATCTTATATTTTCAAATCTTCAATCTAATTAAAAAATTGTGGAATCATTATGATAACTTTATTAATAGACTCCAAGTCCCATATAAGAACAGTTTCGGGGGTTGCCTCGCACTGGCCTTGTTACTAAATCGGTCCTTTCGAAACGTAAACAGTCAGGGCCGGCTGAAACCGTTTCCAAATTAGAATGTATAATATTGCGCAATATACTCGACTGAGTACACGCGCACTGCGGCCCTTTCGAAGCGACAATCACACCGTCTCTCGTCCCGGTTTCTATGCGACCTGGCGTGTATTTTCAAAATTTCTTTCTGGTTACAATATTCTTCAAATTTTTAAAATATTTTACCAAACTGAAAATTTCGGCAGTTTACTTTTTATTTCAAAGGAAATATTTTATTATGACGAGTTAAGAAAAGGCTGTCTATTCGTCCCGAAAAATTGGGGGAGTTGGAAAACGGGATGGACTAGTCCCCAAAAATTCGGGACGACTAAACAAGCTTATGAAAAATATTTGACTACTCATCAAGAATTTCGGGACGACGAGACACTTCGTAAAAAAAAGAATGACATTTTTCTTAATGCGGATATAATTATTTTAATTAATTTAATTAATGAATTATTAAAATAATTTGATATTGATTCGAAATAAGAATTTGCTTGAGCAGAACAAAATTTATTTGATTCAATCAACTTCTTTTAAAGTGGATTTTTCTACTACAATATTACAGAACATCTATTTTATTATTGTTATGATAAAAACTGAATGCATATCTTTGGAAATTAAAAGTTCGATTTTTATATTTTTTATGCAGGTATTGCATTAACAATAACTAATAAAAGCTTTGATCATTAGTGGACAATTACACATAAGTCATTAACTCATGATACTATGAGTACATATTAATAAATAAGAAAAAAGATGGTAAATGAATAAGGTAAGAAAAAATTATTGCAAGGTTATTCCGAATAGTAAGAATATTTTTAGTTATTTTAATTTTAAAAAAAGAGAGAGGAATATTGGACTATAGTAAAATTGTTTTTTTTATAAACAAGAAAAATAATAGTAAAAATCAAATGGTGTTAAGCTTTGACATTAATATACCTGTCGTAGGGATTGACGAGAATGAGAATAAGGGTATTGTCTAATAATGCTAAAAATGCTGGAGTTTAGAAAAAATGTTCATTCAGGTGCTACCGTTTCTCTAAATTATTGAAAAAATCAATTTTGTTGGCTAAAAAATCGATTTTTGAATCGATTCTTTACTATTCGATTTTTTTGTGAATTGAGTCTTTAACCTGTGAATCGAATAATGGATTCAGAATTGATTCCAAAATCGATTCTTCTAAGAGAATCGAACATCCATAATAGGTATTAAAATAACTTGAATTTAAGCTTAGAATTAGTTTTTATTTTTGTTTGTTATTCGTTTCAAGTTAAAATACAAAACCATTGATCATTTAACAAATTTTAATGTCAGGGATTTAAAATAAATCTGGTAAAAGTCAGAAAATTTTTGTAAATAATTTCTAAATAACTGTCAAGGATAATAGATGAGAAATTAAATTTTAGTATTCAATTGTTTTATTTAATTTATAAAAGAATCTACGCTACAAATTTTACAAAATTAAGATTCTGGTATTTGAATATTAATGGTCAGCGAAAATGAAATTTTTTTTTTGCAGTTGCTTTTCCTCCTGAAAATTATATTTTTAGTTAAGCATTTTATTATTTCGTTGAAAGTTCAACTTTTTGATTAAAATATCATCTTTTGGGTTAAAAATTCAATTACTTTTGTATAAAATCAACTTTTTATTGAAAATTCATTTTTTGGTGTTGAAAATTCTACTGAAATCTTTTCTTGGTGAAAATTGAACTATGTTTTGAAAATTCGTCTTTTCGGTTTAATAATTCATCTGCTTTAGTAAAAATTGTATATTTTATGGATAAAAATGTAACTACTTAGTTGAAAATTAATCTTCTTTGGTTGAGAATTTATCTATTTGGGTAA
>CAKNWT010206341.1:1784-12726 GCA_932066315.1 Andricus coriarius | reverse complement strand
CTCATAAGCACTGGTCTGTAACGCAATTGCCAAAAAACATTACTTCTTCTGACAAGGACGAATTCGAAGATTCGCAAAGGATAAAAGAAAATCAGGTGAATGATAAACCTAAAAGATGTGATGATGCTACAAAATGTAAGAAATTAGCAAACATGAAAGAAATTTCTAATTTCAAAAGGAATGCTCAAGTCGAAGACGAAACAATGGAAAATGAGGAAAATAAATTTGTGAAGACTACGAGGAGAAGAAAAGATGATGGAAATGATAAAAATATAACGCGGGAGTCTTCAGTTCCTCGTTCCGAAAATGTAAGCAAGTCTGAAGCACAAAGTCTTTTGAAAAATCAGGGTCAAGAGCCGTTTAAAAATCATGATGGAAGCCAAATTCAAACTGAATACAAAATGAATAAAAATTATCCGGAACAATTAGTTTCCAAAGCTGAAGCGGAGAAGAAAAAAGTTAAGAAATATGTTGATGATGAATTGGATTTGAGTGAAATAGTAGAAGTAAGTTAATATATTTAGATTATATTTAGCTAATTAGAAATTATTGTACTGAATATTAATTTATTACAATATATAGAATGAACTTGAAGAAATGGCCACTGAAGGGTTTATATTTGCAAAATTGCCAAGGTGTTACAGAATGCCTCAAATAAAATATTGGATAATGTACAGGAAAGGTGCATCATTTACAGATGAAGATAAAGGTGAGCATATTTAATAAGATACTACATCAAGGGGGAAATAATCAAATAACTGGGAAAAATTATTCTGGATAAACTCTTGGTTTATTACCGCTGAATTTTACAGAAAAAATAATGAAACACAGTCTGAAGTCATGGAGGAATTTAGACGCAATTAAACATCGTAATATCAAACCACCACCAATGGATCTAACAGAACTTCAAAGGCAAAACTTAAATTTTAACAAAGTAGTCGAATTAAAAAAGCAGGTAGTTAAATTTGAAATAAATGAACCAATACTTTAAAAAAAATATGGTTTGAAATTGAAAGTCAATTAAATTGAACGAAAGGACCCCGCACAACTTGTTTGGGGAAAAAGCTTTTCGATGAAATTTTCTCATTACGCCCTGAATTACCTGAAGCATCAGAAACCCGAATACTTGACCCAACTTTGAAAGAAAGGCCTTTTCCATTTCAAAAATCAGGCAGGCAGTCCATGCTCAAGTCACATAAATAATTTGCCAATATAGTTTTTATCTTTTTCTTTCTGTTTTTGATAGAATTTCTAGTCCTCTTTCGAAAATTTTAAAAGTGTTCAAAATTGACAGAATAGCGGTGATTTTTCTGAAAATATGCAAATTGAATTGACACAAAGCCCTCAACTTTTTTTCTAGATTCGCCCTGATAGATATAAAGTATATATTCCATGATGCGCGCTGTGCCCGCTCCTACGAAAGAAGAGAGATTTTTTTTGTCTCAAAAACGTAACTTCATATTTCTGGCCAAAATTACACAAGATACGCAAAAAGCAAAACGAACGAAATTGTTTCTTTAAAAAAGGTCTACAAAAATATGTCTTGACACTTTCTTCTATCTCGCGTCATTTCGTTTTTTTTTAAATATGTATAAAATCCTTTGAAATTTATTTTTCCTCGACAATACAATTTTATGGTATCATAAAAAATCAAGAAGAACATAAATTACCAGTTTCAAAAATGTTCACATTAAACTCTGTCAATTGAAGTCGGTTTTTTTGAAATAGTCAGGGCATCTAATAACCGGGAAAACCGGGAAATAGTCCGGAAATGAAATATAACAGGGGAAACCCGGGAATGAAACGGGAGTATAAATTCGAGCCGGGAATTACATTAAAAGTTTTGGAATTTAAATGATTTTTTGTTTTGAAAAATTAATTTTAAGAGAATATTTCAAAAGATTGTCAAAATTGTCAAAAGAAATTTGGATGATTTTAAAAAATGTTTTTTGATGTTGCAGAATTTTTTTTATATGTTAGATTTTAATAGATCATTAAAAGGTTTAGAAACTGATACGAATTTTTTTTTTAATTTTAGGAAAAATTCTAATAATTTAAAAATATATTTAGAAGGTTTGAAAGTTTTGAAAAGATAAAAAATAATTTAAAATATTTCAACAAATTTTAAACAAAATGTAAGTTTTTGAAGATTTAAAAGGTTTTAACAAATTTTGAAGTGTTTCAAGTAAACCAACAAAATTTGTTTAGGTTCCTGGGAAAATTATACATTATTTTCTAGTTGAAAAGTTAATTTTTAAAGAGATTTTCAAAAACTTCTTAAGTAAATTAAAAAATCTAAGAATCTAAGAAATGGGAGAAAGTAATGGAACCTTTTTCCTGTCAAAAGTTACATTTACACAATTATAAATTGTTTAAACAATGAATATGACACTAAAAGGAAATAATTCGCTCTTAAATTTCATAAATTAGGCCAAAGCATTAAAAAATACCATTCATTCGCGATATCACGAGATAATTAATTGTTTAAACAAATGAAAATTGCTTAAAAAATATTAAGTATCTTGTAAAAATTAATATTTAGGCTCAAATATTGATAGATGTTAAAAAACTAGCAAAAAAGTACGATTCTCTAGCTTTTCCGTTACAAAGTTGGATTTAAGCAAAAAAAAAATTGTTTAAGCGATAAGCGAACAATTTAAATAAAATAATAAAATTTCTCTCAATTCGTGATATTATATGGAAATAAAATTGTTCAAATAAACAAAAATGGTTTAAACAATGAAAAACTAATTTAAAAATACACAAAATCTTGTAATTTATTTGTTCGTTATACATTTTTATGTTTTGGGCGAAATTTAAAAAATGGGGGGTTTTACCAGGTTATTCTTATGGGAAATTTTAGGGGGTGGCGGCACCTGTTAATGTGATGACGTCAATGAAATTCGAAACATTTTATTTGGCCACCCAGTGAGCATGGACCTCCTGCCCGTTAGGAAATAAAATCGGTCTTTCCCATTTTTTTCAATTATAATTTTTTAAGCATTTTATCATTTGATCAGGTTTAAAAATATTTGTATAACAATCTAATTTTCAGATTGCTGCAAAAAAAGATCTTTTCTGCAGTTATGTACGTCAGGATCGAGTCAAAAAATCAGCAGCATTGTGGAATACAATGGAATTTGGAAGATTTCCCAGTTTATCATTCAAAGAAACTTATTTTACTTATCTACCTGCAAAAGAGGCGGATGGACATCTTTTGGAAACTTATTAGTTGTTAAATATTTTTTTAATTTCTTCAATCTGTCAAAAAATATCAATTTTTGGTGTTTCTCACATAATATACGAAAGTCATGTACAATAGGTTTTAAACAAAATAAGTCGATAATATTCAAAAAAGCTAATAGAACACCTGTGCAACATTTGTTTACTGTTTATACCGGAAAAATGCTAGTGGATTTACACGTAGATTTACACGTGTCTATTTTTGAAAGATGTCGTTAATATACACGTGCAAATCCGCGTAGACTTATACATGCATTTTATAATTATAGGCACATAAAAATTCACGTGTAATTTTTCGTGTATTTTTATTTGTTACACTAGTAAATCCACGTGTACTTATATACACGTATAATTCTTTTGGCATTTACACGTGTAATTCCTCGGGTAATTTTTCACGTGAAATTCAACATGGATTTTCCGAAGTTCACATCTAAATCAATGTGTAAATCCACGTGCATTTTTCGGTTCAAATACAATTCCGGACAACGCTAAAATTTTGAGAGCAGTGTTGCCATATTGGGGGGTTTGTCCCTATTTTTAGGAAGATTTCAGACCCCTGTGAAGATGGCACCCCAAATTTGCAATATCCATATTATTATGTATATTATATAATATATTATTATATATTACTATTTTTCATATTTGTCATTCTTCGTTTTTTAAATTTTCGCGCCAATGACAAGTACGCGAATGCCGCCTACGCAGAAACAGTTGCGCGCTGACCGGGTGCAAGCTATTTTTCAAAATTCAAAATCTTTTTCAATGTTGAACAAAAAACGTCGAAAGGTGGTCAACAAATATCAACAAACGACCGACAAACGATTCTACCACAAAATTTTGTAAAATATTAAAAATTAGAACGCTAGCAAACATATCGTAATTGCTAGTGAGTTGGCACCCCAAACTTGAAATATTCATAACTTTTACCATGTTTACCGTCAAACGCCGAACGATGACCTAAAAACACCGTCAAACGACCGACAAACGATTATAACAAAAATAAATGGGATATTCCAAATTGGGGGTGCCATCTTCACAGGGGTAGATTTCAGTAAAATATATATGGATTTTTTAAGGGAGATTCTGCTGTCCAAGAGAGTTTTCTAGGGATTTTCTATGCGAAGTTAAAAATAGCCTAAGAATTTGCGAGATGTGAAACAGCTTGAGGTCACGTTTATACCTCGGTTGGAATATGTTCATCTTCTCACTTTACCATTTGACTTTCCCATAAGTCTGTCTCATTCTACACATTTTCGGGGTGAAATGAGTAGAATGAGACTAAATTTTGGGATCATCACATGGTAGATTGAGAAGACGAACATTTTCAAACACAGGTCAAAGATAAACGGCTTGAACAGCATCTGAAAGCATTTACAAATCAAGTAAAACTACATAGGGATTTTTGAGTTCGATCTTAGGAAGATTTGTGGTGAAATAGTGACAGTATTCTGGGGAAATCCTGAGACTCATCTGGCAACACTGGTTGGCAGCACCATCGACTTATCTGTCAACAAGACAGGGCGACATACATAACCTCAACATTCGTATTTTTTAATTTTTTTTTCTCCCAAAAACTCAAAGAAAAATATTAAAGAACATTTCTAGTTTATCATGACTGTGTATATTTTCACTGTATTTTATATGTTACTCTCAGCATGCATTATTTATCCACCAATCGAGTTTGTGTCAGCTGGCATAACCATAAAAGATATTTTCGCAAGCTGGCTAGGCAGTGAAAATGAATTTTTCATACAGTACCACATAAAAAGAAGTATTGCAACGTTATTTGTTCACTCTGTGCTTCCTTTTGGTAAGTGAGACATTATTTTTATGAAACAAATTATCAAAATGGACCGTTATTCGAATAATTAACCTCTTGCGTTTTGGTCAAAAAGTTAAGTTATTCGATAAAAAAGTTGAAAACCTATTTGTTAGCATTTTCAAAACTCGAGGAAAAAAAACAATACAACTGAATATAATTTATTCAGACTACCCTATAAAAATACGTAGGGTATTCAAGAAATTTTAACTAAAAACACTGTTCCGGATAACTATGTTGTCTAGGTTATGCTTTCTTTGAATGTCATGTTGCAATGTTTCCTAATTTAATTACAAATTTTATACATTTGATATTGAGTTTAAATAAAAAAAAGTATTGTGCTCCTACAGATTCTCTTATTTGTCCAATGTTAGCAAAAATGGTAATAAAACTTTTGTTGTGATATAAGTCATATTTATTTATAACAGAAAACAAACACGAGCGCTACGCACGTGATTATTTTTTGCTGTTATCTTACGCAATTTTTAATTTCAAATATAAATAGGGTGACCAGACGTCCTGATCAATCAGGACATGACCTGTTTTTCTATCGCTTTCCTAATTTTCTGATAATTTGTGATATGTCCTGATTTTTCATGGCCGACAACGAAAATTTGTAATTTCTATAACGCGGATCTAAATTTTGTTTTTCGAGGGCTCAGTCACATTCTGACTTTTTATTTCAATTTAAAAAATTTGACATATGTGCAATTTTACTAATATTTAAAAAGTAAGGAAAACATCCGATTGCCTACAAAAATTGCAAGTTCAGAAAAGTATTTAAAATAAATAACATATTGTTCTGATTGTACTCAATTATTTAAATAAAAATTTTGACCTCGTAAAAGGTATTTGTATATAATTTATAAACTTAGGGAATAGACAATGAATTTTATTATTTTGTTCAAAAGTCAACAATTTTGTTTAAAAAAAGGCAATCTTTTTTGTTGAAAATACTAATTATTGTATTGTTCAAAATTCGTCTTTGTGTGTTGAAAATTCAACCTTTTGGTTGAATTTGAATTTTTATGGTTTCAAATTAAAATCTTTTTTGGTTGAAATATTTACTATTACATTTTTTGTTGACAATTCAACTACTTAGTTAAAAATAGAACTACTTTGATCAATTTTCTTTTTTTTTTATTGATAATTCGTCATTTTAATTTATAAACCTTTTTTTTTATTAAAAAAATTAAATATTTTGTTGAAAATTCATTTTTAAATGGTTGAAAATTATTTTTTCAACTAAAAATTCATCTATTCCATTTTTAGTTGAAAATTAATTTTTTGTTGTCAAACAATAAATTTTAACTGAGAATATTATGTTATTATAATTTATATTATATTTATTGTGTATAAATTTATATATGTTATATTTGAGTTCAAAAAATTAATTTTTGACAACAAAAAAAAACGAATTTTCTACAAAGAAATTCAATTTTTAACCACAGAAATTATTTTTCAACAAAATACATGAATTTGCAACTAAAAAAGATTAATTTTCAACCAATTAAAAAAATATATACTTTTTGGCAGAAAATGTATCTTTTTTCGTTGAAAATTCGTCTTTTTGATAGGAAACTAATCTTTATGGTTGAAAATTCATCATTCATTTTATTTTATTAGAGATTCATTATTACAGTTGAAAATTCATTTCTTTGATCAAAAGTTTGACTATTTAGTTGAAGATTCATCTTTTATGGTTAAAAATCATTTTTTCAATTATAAATAGGGTTAATAGGATTATAATAGGGTATAAATAATTAGGGTTAAAAATTAATATTTTGAATTGAAAATTCATGTCTTTTGTTGAAAATCAATATTTTCTGGTAGAAAATTAATCTTCTTGGTTGAAATTTTATTTTTTTGGTTGAAGATTTTTCATTTAAATAGAAAATTCTTTTCTTGGGTTAAAATTTTAACTTATTTGTTGAAAATTAATTTATTTTGTTAAAAATTCATCTTTTTGATAGAAAATTAATCGTATTGGTTCATAATTTATCTTTTTGATTGAACATTGATTTCTTTGGTTGAAAATTTTACCTGGAAGCAAAATTGACAATAGTTAGGAAACATGAGACATCGGTCAGGGAAAGTTAGTGAATTTCGAAATTGGTATTTCGCAGCAACCCTGTTTTTTTACATAAAGCGCTTCAAGTTAAATTGTATCAGGGGTGGGGAAAATCAGAGTTTGAAGGGGTTGAGAAGTGGCATAATGTTCTGATTTTCCGATGAAGACATCCGGTCACCCTAGATATAAAATTAATATTAATACGAAATTTTTGTATTCCACAGGATCTATTGTATAAAATAATAGAAAAGAATAGCAAGGACAATAATTTTGATCATTCATAATCCTCAAATTGTTTGAAAATTGTAAATCTTCCTTTAAATTTATATTGATATTTCGGGTGAAAACCGTTAGCTTAACGTGCAATTGCAGAACACTTTTTAATCTTCTTTGAAATCTAATGATTTTTTACTAAAACTACCGATTTTCGATTTAAAACACAAACCCAACCTAAAATTGTGGAAAATTGTGAATAATATAGCAAAAAAATTGTTCAGAATTGTAAATCTTCGAAAATAATGATTTTGTTTAAAATAAATGATTTCCTGTGAAAACTTTGATATAACCTTAAACGGTTCAGAAATTGCAAACCTTATTCGAAATAAAATAATTTTTGTTTTAAAATACCAGTTTTTGGTGTAAAACGGTAACGTAACCCAAAATCGTTTAAAAACTATGAACTTCTTAAATGAAAATATAATGAATTTTGTTCAAAAATGTGAATTTGCGATTAAAAAACGCTAACATAACCTAAAATTGTTGAAAATTGGGAATTTTTATGATGATTGTTGTTTAAAAATGCTAATTTACAGTAAATAAATTAACACAACCTAAAATTGTTAGAACTATTAAGTCTTCGTCGAAACTTTCTGATTTTATATTGAAATTCTTTTCTAAAAATACTAATTTCAATGTTTTAGTAGATGATTTGAAAGATTTTATTTAACCGCTCAAGAGTATTTAAAAAGCACAAATGTTTCTCATTTCACAGAAGGTGTGTCATTATTTTTCTTATTAAAAGGGATTAATTTGTCTATTTAAATTTCAAAATTTCAAATATAAAACATCTTTCAGTAATTAAAAGCCCATCAGGTTTTGAACAACAATGGTTGCAAGATTTTCAAGACATATCTTTGCACACATTTTTTTTTTTTAGATAGGCTTTAAAGAATAAATGCAGTCTGTACAAATCGACGTAGGATGATGACATAAGATATTACTAAATTGTACTGAAGGGGCCTCTTGAAAGGTGAAAATATACTCATTATGCAACAATAAAGAAAGACCTGTAAAAGAAAACAAAAACAACGTCAAGTACAAACATTATAATAGAACATTTAAAATTTTATTTTTTCATTTTCTGGGAGGTACTGACTCTACAAAATTAAGCTGTACACCTGAAAACTCAACATGTGAGAACTACAGAATCATATTTGTTTAAAAATTAAATATTTAAAACTTAAACTTAACACGGTTTAATCCTGCACCAGAAAAGTGTATTTTAAATAATAATTTAATATTTAAAACCCCTACACATTTTGAGTTACCCTTTTATTATTAGAATGTATATAATACAATTTAATGTATATTACACTAATACAACCTATATTAATTCTAATCAAATTGAAAATAGGTATTAAAATAAATTTGTATTGAATCCTTCTATTCAAAATAAAATTATAGTGCTAAAAAATTGATTTGATAAATAACACAAAATATGGTAAAGATTTATCTTGATGAATACGACTGTTTTTTCTTATTTAAAAATTTCTTTCTTTAAAAAATTTAAACTAACATATAATTTTTCAGGATTAATTTTTAGGATTTACATATTATGTATAAAATTTGAAGGTACAATATACAAGATTTCTTCGAGGTTTTCTCATATTTTCATTAAATGTAAAAGAAGTTGAACGAATCATCCATGATTGTGAAACGTCTCTAAAATTTTGTTAGTCTTAATTTTAGAGCACTAAATTTAAATAAAGTATTTAATTAAATTACATTTTTTATAAATTAAAGGATACCTTGTTGGTCTTGTACTATTTGGAAATATTGAAACAGCAAGAATATTTCTTGGAAGTGATAATCCTTTATGGCCAACACTTGCTGTGTGCTCCTTAATTGGGCCAATTTACGCAGTTTATAAAGTTTTGTGCTGGTCTAGAAACAATTGGGCGACACATCCAATTGCTGAAAGTCTTGCAGTATATTGTAATAACAATACAAGGTGGATAAGTGTCGCTTCAGATATTAATATTGAATACAGAAGGTAATAGAACATTCTGATACAATATTGAAACTACACCAATTGTAAACTACTCTTAAACTTTTATTACTCATTGCATAAGCGAAGTTAAGATAAATTGATTAAATTAAAAAAAATTGATAGTTGATGGCAAAAATTAATTTGTAATTTTCAGGATAGACAAAATAGTAATAGACACAAATAGTGTCACACGCATAGTAGCAACTGATAATTGGATAATTAAAATCTCACCTTACAAGTTGTATGTGGCACATCAAAGTGATACTGCTTTGATTGTAAATAAAAGTGATACTCATGTCATGTCGCCGACAACTAGAGGCGAAGTGCAGTTCGTTAATATTGAGGTAAATATTTCAAACGTAACTTAAAAATATAATTAACAATTTTATTGTTTAAAATCTTTTATTAAAATACACTTAAAGTAAACGAAATAATTCTCTCTGGAAAGGGGGCTGCAATAATAATACTTATCTATTATTAATAATAATAATAATAAGCATTGATGGCTCAAGCAGTTAGGCGCTCGGACTTCACATTAGAGGTTCCGGGGTTCGATCCCTGAGCCGGTACCTGTGGAAATTTTTCTATGTATTTATTTTTACCGAGGTTCTGGTGACTCGGATCCCACCGAAAGCATTAGGTCCCCCCACCATGCATTTAGCTGCATGGCTTGTAAAACACCAGGCTTTGCTCAATATGTCAGGTTAGGCTTACTGCATTTATCAGATTATTTCGATTGCATTAAAACAAAGCGACGGTGACTGATGATATATACCGGGACAGCCCGTGCATGTTATTAAAATAAAAGTCCAGAGAAAAATGAGCTTCCTCATTTTTACTGGTCAGGCAATTTCAGAAAGTCAGGGAATTTTAAATTGGTCGGGAAAGTCAGGGAATATCATGGAAAACTTGAAAGAGTCAGGGAATTTTTTATAAACTGAAGTTGAAGTTTAGGGGTCATGCAGAAATTACGTAAGGCGTTTTTCTGACATTTTCAATCACCACTCCCACCTTGTAAAATATCGTAAAATTTGCTCAGAAACCCCCACAAAATCTTACTAAAATTAAAAAAGTACGATTTCATTATTTTTTGGCTGAAAATTCATTTCGTGGTTAAACATTTTATTATATGGTTAAAAATTCAACAATTAAAAAGATTTATTCTTTTTCGTTGAATTAATGTATTTGGTTGAAAATTACCTTTTTTTTAGTGAAACTTCGTCTTTTTGGCATAATTATTCAATATTTTGGAAGACATTTTTTTCTTTATTAACTGAAAAATCTTTCTTAGTTGAAAATACGACTCTTTCGTTGAAAATTCGTCTTATTTGGTTAAAAAAATTATATATTTTTTTACTGAAAATGTAACTGTGATTGAAAATTTATATTTTTTGGTAGACATTTAATCTTCTTATTTGAAAATTTATCTGCTTGGTTGAAACTTGAAATGTTTTGTAAAAAATACTTAAATTTTTTTGGTTGAAAATAATTTTTTTTTTCAACTGGAAATGTAACTATTCTATTTTAAGATAAAAATTTA
>CAKNWT010206334.1:1833-13745 GCA_932066315.1 Andricus coriarius | reverse complement strand
GTATATCTAATGTTTAAAAATAAATTCTTGAATGGCAGAAATCATAGAAAAATCATTGAAAATTATTTAAAAATATAAAATTTCTTATAAAAAGGTTTTTTGTTCTTTTCGAAACGTGCAAATAAATGTTTAATCTTTACCCTATTTTCCCCTTTTTCGTGAGAAAATGACCCTATTTCCCCTTTTTTGAGCTCGTTTTGCACTGTGATCATTGTATATATTTACTTTACGTTCAACATAAATCCACATCATTTAATGATAAAAACTATGTGCCAATGGTGAACACAGTAAATAATTTATTTTATCGTTTACAGAAATATTTTTATAAATTATTTTATAAAAACAAAATTTTTTCTGAATTCAACATTTGATACTCAATTACCTTTATTAGGTCGCTACACTAGCAACGCCGTAGTGACATCTCGACGCCTCCATTCAATATGAGTCTATAAGCTGACAGCGCCGTGCATGAGACTATGCGCTGTGTATAAGCATAGGGAATAGTCTCATACAGGGTGCTGTCAGCACATAGACTCATATTGAATGGAGACTCTGTACTTTTAGCTACGTAGCTAGGGTTAAAATCCCCCCTCCCCTCCCACATAGATTAGCGTCGTATGTTCCACTACTCCCCCCCCCCCACTCTTCTAGTGGCTTCGTAGTTTATGGACCAGCCCTAAGCTTGAAGACGTTAATGCAAACAAAATTTTGCGCTTTACAGAGTGAATAATGTAAAAAGAAGTAAGCAATATCGAGCACATTTAGGAAGTCAGGCTTAGAGCATTATTTTTTATATAAGAGGGAATGGGAAAAAATTGAAAAAATTCATGAATATGAGGAAAATTTTTTTGAAGAAATTGCAGTTGACAAATTTGAGAAATAATTTTTAAAAATTCCTAAAACTGCGAAAATGTACAACTATACTATCTTCAGTTCTAATGAAGATATTAAAGCGATTCAAACTCCAAACTGTAAGAAACCAGCGAGGATGCATCTTTTTTGCTGCTGGTCAGAAGAGGCGTCATTACCTAATCAAGAGTTCAGAAGCACGCTGGCTTTTCTGGCACTGGCTTACCAATAAAAAAATATCTAAAAATATCGAGATTTTCATTTAAAAAAAAAAACAATTACATCCTTCCGGGAGATTGTAAATAATTACAGAGCCTATCCGTTACAGTTTGGATTTTGAATGGCTTTGATATCTTCATTAGAACTGAAGATAGTATACCTGTACATTTTTGTAATTTTAAACACAAATTTGCATTATTTCTCAAATTTTTCGACTGCAATTAGTTCACGAATGTTTTCCTCATATTCATGAATTTTTTCTAATTTTTTCCCATTACTTCTTGTATAAGAAATAGTGCTCTAAACTTGACTCTTCTTACATTTGCTCGAAATTCCTTACTTTTTTTTTTACATTAGTCAGTCTGCAAAGCACAACAACTTTTTTGCATTAACGTCTTCAAGCTCACTTACGTGGAACACTTTCATTCAATTTCGAGATTTTTCAATTCAAAATTGAATTTTTTATTTAGAACGCTTGAATCAGAAATGATGAAATTTCTACTCCTTTCTAATGAAATTGGCCAATTTTCAAAATTAAGTCTAAAAGTTTTCGATTTTGAAGAGCTTCAGATATCAAAGTTTTCATTTTCAGGCGTTTTTAATTAAAAATTATAAATTATTTTTTCAACCGTTTTTTAAACTTAATATTTACAAATTTATTATATACTGGATTTTAAAATTTTTAATATTTTTAAGCTCAGTAAATAAAAATCCGGATACGTGAGTGCACGCTTCGCTCGCGTGTATTTACTGCCAAGTACTAATAATTTTATATTAGGATTCTCTGGACACAAAATCTTATTTTTATGGTTGGTTATGGCTCTTAAGATTTAAATTTGAGATAGGAGTGATAAGGAACGGCAAATTACAAAAAAAAAAACGCTGGGCCTGACACAGAAAGAGCTGTAAACTTTTCGTACTTCAAAAAAAATTGAAGCATGTTTCAATTTATGACTTAGCTCTATCGAATTGTGACGGGAACGGTTGGAGAAAAGCAACCATCTTCGAGAAAATCCCCGTTAATGTAACGGAGCGCATCCCTTGGAAAATTGTGTTTGTGATCCTAAAAACTGTACCAATTTTGTAAATTTCATGTTTTGTTTGAAGTAAGAAATTACTATCGAGTTCTTGTTATGCTCTGTCCAACTCTAAAAGAAACATTCAGATACAAGTAACCGTTTCCGAAAAGTTCCTCGTAAAATTGACGGAAATCCGTTAACATAAAATTTTCCCAAAATACAAAATTCCGTATAAATAGTACAAATATAATTCAAACAGAAAAAAAAGAAAGTACTTTTGAGTGCTTTGGGAGCTCTATTGAACTGTCAAAGGAAGATCCTAAAAGGATCAATCACATTCGAGAAAACCCTTATAAAAAGAGCGGCGTACCCCCTAAAAAGACAGATCTCAGATACAAAAAAGCATATAACTTCAACCTATTCTGCAAAAAAAAAATCAAAATGCTACTTTCAGCCCTCTTCTGGTTCTCGTGAATAACAAAGAGTGCAGGCGAAAAGAAGCAACAAGTTTGGACATAAAAATAATTAAAAATCGATTTCGAGGGTAACATTGAGAAAATCATGGTTTTTTTGTTGTAGTAATAAAGCGTTTATTAATATTTTTTTCATGGTAAATAGTTTTCCTTATAACTTAGATTGAAAAAACGAACACTATTCCGCACTAGACTATACGATTATACTACGTGGCAATTCTTATACTACTTCTCAGGACCGTATGCACTGTCACAATTCAGTTATTAAACGTTTTTCATTCAGAAATATAAAAATTTGAGTCGTATTTTAATTATCAGTATTCTACAATGGTATAATTTAAAATTATTTTATGTTCTCATGTTTGTGAAGCGTGTAGTAAATTAATACAGAGAATAAATTTCGTAATTCGAAACAAATAACGAGGATCATGTAGGATATAGTACATTTTATTTGATTGTTTTCAGGTAGCGTGGCTGCGAGTGAATACACAGACTATTTTAACGATTGCTAATCATGTGATCACGAAAAACCATAGGATTGGAGTAACACATACTGACCACAGAACATGGTACTTGCACATCCGCGAGGTTCGTCAATTGGACCAGGGAGATTATATGTGCCAGATAAATACAGACCCCATGAAAAGTCAGGTCGGATATTTGGACGTTGTGGGTAAGTTATATCAGAATATTATGGAATCGATATTGCACCAAAAGTAATAATTCATTCACGGCTAGTGGCTGAAACAGCGTTATATATGTGCTTTACTTTCATAATGCAGTTCCTCTTCTGTTTCTATACGTTTATTAATGGTACCGCGAAGAATACAAAAATATTTGGTTTAACTCTCAGGACTTAGATTGTTCATACTTAGGGGACAGAGATTAATTGTATTCGAGGGAGATTAAAATGTTGATATTGAATGTGTAATAAAAAAAGTAATCATTATCTAATGATAAGCAAACAATCTTGTTAGCCAAAGTGCAAGTAATTTTACTTCCTGCTGACACTGTTCTCCACTTTTTACTTCAACTTTAGCCAAAATAATTTATTGCACTGTTTTAGTTCCACCAGACATTCTGGATTATCCGACAAGTACAGATATGGTGGTGAGAGAAGGTAGCAATGTAACTTTGCGATGTGCTGCAACCGGCTCTCCCGCCCCAAATATCATCTGGAGGCGTGAGTCCGGTGAATTGATACTCATCGGAAACAAGGAAGGTAAGACAATACGAATTTGAAAATCTAATGTATTTTATTAAAAAATACAGCTTTAAGGAAAAATCAAAATTTTGTTTACAAACAAATTCAAAATTCGAAATGTAAGACAAATTTCGTTCTACTGTAAATCAAAAAAGATTTTCTGAGTTTCTTTTGATTATGTAATAGTCCAAGAATTTTATGCAGATTCTTCTGTTGGTCTTATGAGGCAAAAATGGAAGAAAGGTTGTAAATCACGTTTTTCGTCTTAGCATCTGAAGTAAGAAGATGACGATGATAGAAACTTCCAACAATTTTTTTTCGATGAAGAGACAGTGAGAAAGACTGCAATATTTTTGCATGTAGTATCTGAAATTAATAAGCACTGTATAATTTAATTTTCAAGCTTTTGTGGCTTACTATCTTCAAAATATATTTCATGTGCTGATTGACTGTCCATTGGGGCAATTATGGGACCAGCTTCTCTTGTTGTTTAATTCGTAAAATTTTAGAAAAATGAAAATAAATGCTTGTAGCTCCAATATAATGTTCATTTACTTAATTATTAAGGTATTTACATTGAATATGAAAACTGTTCCTAATTAACTAAAATATATAAAACTCTTAGGGCCTATCATTTTTTAGCAAATTCTTATTTCTACTTTCTAAAGAATCAATCTTCAAATTCTACTCAATAAAATTTTACTAAGCATCAGTGACTCGTTCTTCAATATTTCAATCAGGGAAAATTCAGTGTAAATTAGTGACATGTTCCTGATGATTCAGAATTTTTTATTTTAATTAAGCTTGGGTGATTCCTTAGTGTCATCACGACTAGAATTTCAGTACCAGTAACTGAAACTACAATGACATTTTCTAACGAGAATGCTGTGAAGGAATGGAATTTTGACTGCCGGTCATTGCAATTTCAGTAAATTTTTCCACTGAGAAATGAGTTCAATTTAAATCAGTCCATGAAATTTTTCTCAAATTAAAAATAAATTAAAATTAATAATGGAAGTGAAGTAATCCTAATGCACATATTGGTAGGATCGCTAGTAGAATTTACTTATAAATCCTTTTCAGTCTCTTTTCCTGTTAAAAACGCTTTAACACAGGGCATGAGAACAGTTTCATGAGTAACGTATCGGAAAGTGGTAAATCGATTCGTTTTGTATGCTCTTAGCCATCCAAGGGTTTTTCAATCTCAAACTTTACCCCATCATCGGCACTGTCTCATCATCCCTTGCTTCGTTGCTCAGACGAACATCAGCGGGACTTGTTGCTGGTTAATGTACTTGGATATTGCCGCACCCTCAGTCCTCGCGACCCCTAAAGTCCAATAATCCGAATCCAGAGAAAAACGAATATTTCAAGTTATTTTAAATGAAAGTTACTCGGCGCGGAAAATTCCAAGCGATTACACTTTGCGTTAATGGAGCATCGAATAGACCGTAAAATGTTATCTTCCATCAAAGATTTTCGAATGTTTCGCGTGCACTCTTTTAACAACAAATTTATTGATGCGGTCGAATAGTTGAACATAACAAATGAAACTAAGTAGATAAATGAATCCGCAATTTATTAATAAATTGATTCTTTACTTCTTCGTCGTGGCAAGGAGAAAAGGATTAAGCTAGAAAATAATTATGGAAATAAAAGAAAAAAAGCAAACATACTAGCCAAAGAAAGCAAAGACAAAATAAAAGCGAAAGATGATAAAAAATGCAAAATTATTTCGAAGGAAATGAGAAATTATTATGGAAATGGATTAAGGAGAGTAAAAAATATAGGAAATAGTGCCTACAACATTAAGTTTGCAATTAGGAATTTAAAGAATGTAGAGTCTGCTGGGTCGGATAGTATTATCTCTGAAATGCTTAATAACGGTGACGAGTATTTGTTTATGTGGCTAAGAGAGATGATGAATATGTGTGCTAATAATGAAGAAGTTCCAAATAAATAGAGAAAGGCGATTATCGTTGCAAATCAGAAGGGAAAATGTGATGAAGTTAATTGCACTAATTATGAAAACCAGCAGCTTATTAAGTACCACAGGCAAAAGATTTACTAAAATACTTATTGGTAAGATCATGGACGAAAATCGAAAGAAAAAAACATGGAACTCCAATGTGGATTTATTCCAGGAAGATTATATGCGGATCAGATATTTAATATGAGATAGATCATAGGAAAATTTTTAAGAGTTGACAGAAAAGTTTTATGTGCATTTTTTAATGCGGAAGAAGCCTTCGACAATGTTGATAAAGTATGAAAGTTTGGGAAGTTATGAAAGAGTATGGAAAATCATAATCCTATTGGTTGGCTTCTAAAAGCAATAAGAGCACAATATATGAAGATAGTAATAAAAATGTAATGGTAAATTGAAAACTGAGTGATTGGTTTGATATTAGGCAGGGCATTAGGCAAGGATGCGAGGGCGGGACATTGCAGGTGCGAGGTTTCACGTCTGCAGATTATGAGATTGTTACGGCAGAATCAGTCGATGATTTATAGAGAATGTGGAGCAGTCTGAACACTATCATAAATAGTATAGGCTTAACTTACTGGATAAGAAAAATTATTGTGTTTTTAAGAGAAAGAGAGAGGAGAAAACAGTATGCAATATTGCCGTAAACGAAGAGAGGATTGTGAGAGTCGATTATTTTGTGTATCTTGACAGTTTACTTACTTCTGATAGATTAAGAGATATCCAGACGTACAAACAAGGGTAGGAGGATTATTACCAGTGCACAAGCCATTACTAGAAGCAGATATGTGACGAATGAAGCCAAAATTGCAGTTTAGAATTATGTACTTGCACCCACTGTGCTTTATGGTAGCGAGACCTGGACGTACCAAGACAAGGATTGGCTTGAAGTGAACACGGTTGACACGCAATTCCTGCAGAATATATGCAGTAAAATCATAATGGACAAAATAATTAATGAGTGGGTTCTGAAAGAATGTGATGAAGAAGAAACACTGATTGAAAACAGTGAAAGAAACTTTTTGATATGGTTTGGCCATGTTCAGAGAATGGTTGGTGAACGCTTGACGAAGTAAGTCTATTTAGGTAAAGTGAATGGTAACGTACCCAGAGGTAGACCGACAAAAAAATCGTGAGAATACGTGAATGAGACTTTAAATCTAGAAAATATAAAGAGCTATTGAAACAAAAGAACTCGAAAGTAAAGATGTATGGATGTAAAGGAAGAAAAACATGTATGCGAGGATAGGGATTTGTGAAAGAAGGTTGCTTATAAAAAATGTGTGACAAAGATTATAAGCGGGGTTAGAGACGTTTCAAACGAAAAATTTTGGATACTCATGGTAATTGCTGGAGAGATTGAGCAGCTGCCTTGTTGAAGCGGTGTTGTTGGACGAGTATGTTGTTTGAATAAGCAGCATGTGACTTCTAGATTAATCTACATTCTATTTCTTCTCCTACACATCCCTTACTTACCCTTGCCATATAAACTCCTTGATCACCAGTAGTATCACGAGGCTAGAACCGAACGCGTTAAGTCTACCCCAAAAGGGATTTGGCTTAATGGTCTAATATAAATACACTTAACTCCCGATATATGTACGATTTTGAGCATCGCTTGCATAAATCAGGGGAATTCAAACGTAAACAGTCAGGGCCGCGTGAACCGTTTCTGATGGATTTGGGCGCATGCTAACATCTGACTTAATTAACGCGCTGAAAGTACTGCTCTCATGCTCTTTGTCATGTTTGGCTGAGCACCGCCTCTCCCTCGGTCCTTATATCGGGAGGTGAATGTAATAATAATATTTGTAGGGTCCAGGTACAAAAGGGGGTAACCAACAAAAATTTAATTTTACGTGGCGACGGAAAAACGTTCGCATTTGCAAAATACTGCAGTATTCGTTACAATTAGAAAATGATTTGTTTGGAAACCCGTGGATACGCTCTCCCTGAGAAATTTGAGCCAAAAATAATGGATTGTTCCAAAGTTATAGTGCTTCAAAGGTAGCTACAGGGGTAACTGTAAGGCTTGTAAGGTACGGAAGGGGGCATCTGTCAGTGGCATTACATAAGACCTAATGTATAGATACCCCCTTTCGTACCTCACGGTGTGCTTGAAAGGGGTCTTAATCGAAAGTCTGCCGCCCTAAGGTTTTCTTGATGGATTTGATTCCTAGCCATCCCAGGAGTATTTTGAGCTAAAAATTAAAATCGGCGAATGGGGGCTTTTTAAAAAAATCGATTTTACTATTTAAATTTGCAGAACTGGGGGTTTGCGTTTTAAACTTTTGAAGTTCGCATTTTTTTAGCACCTAAACTTCTATGAGCGTAGGTGTATATGGGTGTTTTGGGGTCGCTGATTACGAATGCAATGTTTGATTTTCAAAATTCAAGATGGAGGATCCAATGTGGTGGATCAATTTGTTGAAATTATTGCTGATTGTGGTAAACAATAGTATATTAAGGTTTTTGGGATCGCTGATTACATACCCGTTATCAGATTTCTAAAATCAAGATGGCGGATCCACAATGGTGGCCTAAATGAAGTAATTAAATTATGGTTTCTGTGGATATTTTTATTCTGTGGTTTTTCCGACCGCTGATTACGAATATGTTGTTAGTCCTCCATATGAATAATTTGCGAGCCTAGGATTTTCTTGAAGGGTTTGATTTTTCGCCATCCCTGAAAAACGCAGATAGTGACGTCATCCAACGTATCTGTCGATCGTTCTTATTTATTCATGACAGTTTTAATGTCACTTTTAGTTATTATACTGAAACAAATTCTAATAAAGTTTACCAAACTATTTAATGTACGTAAATCAGTTACTAGGTTAAAATTCAATTTATTAATATTACACTAAACAATAGAAGTTTCTATGCAGTAATAGGTACATTAAACATAAAATCATTTATTTGAAAAACCGTTATTGTAAATGTTTTTTTCAACTTAAACATAAAGACTGTTAAATTCACGGACAGCTCGTAACATATGTTTTTCATACTCTGATTGATTGACATGCACTTTGTTCTTTTTCCACACTTCTTTGAAATCAAAGTGCACTGATTTTATTGCCTGTTCACTGTCTACATCTAAGTCTGACTTACTGTATTCACAAAATTCTTTAACATTGTAAAATACGGCATGAACTTTCGGTGTAACGGGAATCTCTAAATTCATGTAGCTAACTTTGAATTTATCAATACATTTTTCATAGTCCGGTTTTAAATCTATACAAAAAATGCATCTACAATATCTGTAAAATCACTTAAAGCTCGAACATATTGCAAGTATCCAATTGGACATTGTGCGCGTAAATCATCTAGTTTCTCCAACAGTTTCTTTCACGAATTACCGTTGAAATTCGATCCTCTGTGCGTCACGTCGCATTCCTCGTTACACAATTTTGCCCAATGGAGCGCTGTTATTCGCATTCTATTAACATCCGATTGAACCAGCCATTAACTACTCCTAACATTAGATGGAGTTCAGGAGGCGGAATCACTTCTATCACTTCAATCACTTCAATCACTTCATTTAGGCCATCATTGTAAATCCGCCATATTTAATTTCGGAAATCTGATAACAGGTATGTAATCAGCGACCCCAAAAACCTTCATGTACTAATATTTACCACATTAAGCATTAATTTCACCAAATTGGCCCGCCATATTGGATCCGCCATCTTGAAATTAAAAAATCAATCAATGTACTCGTAATTAGCAACCCCAACAACCCTATATACACCCACTATCACAGAAGGTTAGCTACAAGAAAAATGTGAATTTCAAAAGTTTAAAACGCAAACCCGGCCCAGTTCTGCAAATTTAAATAGTAAAATCGATTTTTTTTAAAAGCCGCCGTTCGCCGATTTTGGTTGTTAGCTTAAAATATTCCTGGGATGCCTAGAAATCAAATCCATCAAGAAAACCTTAGGTCGGCAGACTTTCGATTAAGACCCCTTTCAAGCACATCGTGACCTCGGGACCTCCGCAATTAGCACCGAGCTTGACTTTGTTAAATCATTGTTAAAAAACTATGAACAAATTTGATGTTTCTGAAACTGCTTCGTATCGATAAAAAAAGAACGCATTTTGAAATTTTGTTTTTGGTTAACCCCTTTTGTATCTAGACCACTCATATAATGCGTAGATTCCAATTATATTCCAATTTTAAGTGATAAGCTAAGTGTAGTTATTGTTTCCTAAGTAATTTTTTAATTAATAATTTTTTTTCAATTATTTTTTCTTACAGATTTTTTTTGTTTTATCCGCCTTGTTCCTTTACCTTAAAAAACTTAACGCATTACTTCCATTCACTGATTATTGAATTGTAATCTCATTAGTATAGAAATAGAGATTTGTATCAAAAGAACTGATATTTTGTACTATTCTTTAGTACAGTGAAGTAATGAAATCTGTGAAAACATCTTTCACTTCAATTCGTTGAAAGCATCAAGGATGCTTTCCTCTCTGACTACATAGATCTTATGGCAAATATAATACGTAGATGAAAGCACGTGAGTCCTATTTTCAATAATATAAATGGCCCGATGGAAATTAAGCTGCTATCTATTCGAACAAAGAGCTGTTGAGGCCGTGAAATGGAAACTCAAACACGAAATCTCTGCTTATTAACGATCCTCTTATATACAAATCTTCAGGTCTACATAATTCAAGATAATTATAATATTTGAACGAAATTGCTATTTAATTAGCGTAAATGACTTACGATTTCGAAATAATCTACATTTACACATCAACTGTAATAATGATGTATTTCATTTCATTTAGGTAATAGGAATTGTACTTTGAAATTTTAGCCATTTATAAGTCTTATTACACATAATGCAATAATTTTATGTGTCCAGTTTTCAATTAGCTGTTCCAGGTAATGAATTGGTGCTCGTAATCCGAAAATTTGTATTGAAAAATTCCATCTATTTCAATTTACATTAATTAAAGAAAGACGATTTTACTCAGGCTTTATGGAAATTACATTTTTTAAAAACCCAGAGGCGCTTTTAGCAACAATCAGAATCAGAAATTTTATTAAATTAGTGTCACCTCCATTTTCTGAAAGCATCGCTTTCAGATTTTTTTTCTATTCAAGTAATTAAGTTTCAAATACTTTAAATAAAGAGAGCGGAGTAGATAGTATAATGAATTATTCTGCATGAATAAATGTCAAGATCGATGACGGTACAGAATATCGTACCTGTTAATCTCTTCTATACATATATCGTAGAAGTCAATCATCAGAGATGAGGATAACATTACATGCGGTTAGATATGATTAGACACCATATGATTAATTGCTGTAATTACGTACCAGGCACTGAGGCTTAAATGCTCGATGGACCCATCGACCTTACAGTCGTAGTATACTAGTTATCATTTTGCAGACGAGAGCATTCTCACACTAATAAATAGAAATGATTTAATTGTAAAAGCTTCAAATTTGGACATGTTCACTTTTTAAACCAGTTACGAAATTCTTAAATTTGAATTTTTTTACCTATAATCAAAAATAATATTCGTTTTAAGTTTAAAGAACAACATTTTACTTTAAGAATTATCCGCAAACATTAATATGAACATTAAAAACTTTAAATGAACATCAGCACTCCGAAAATTAAAAGAAATTACTTAGATTTGTTGAATTGAATGCGAATTTATGACTGGATCTTTGAATTATCTAAATAAACTATAAACATGAAATTATTTGAAAGACACAATTTCCTAATGATACCAATGATTTCTGCGTGACGATATTTACTTCGTTTACTCTAGAATTAAAACATTGAAACAGTACGGATTGTACTGCTTTAAATCTTGGAAGCTGAAGTATCAGTAGGGGATGGTGATTTGAGATATTATTTAGGGTCTTCGAGAACTCGAATGTCTTTGAGAACTCGAAACTTTCGAGAACCCGAAACTTTCGAGCAGCTCGAAACTTTCGAGAACCCGAAACTTTCGAGCAGCTCGAAACTGTTCGAGAACTCGAAACTTTCGAGTGCTCGAAGCCGTTCGAGTTCTCGAAACTTTCGAGTAGCTCGAAAATTTCGGGAACTCGAAATTTCGAGCATGTTCGAGCTCGACTTGACTCGAAAAAAGTCGGCTCGACTCGACTCGAAGTTTCGAGCTTTTTGCACACC